>VYZU01053876.1:0-18339 GCA_013401355.1 Ceyx cyanopectus | reverse complement strand
CTGACTTGCCCTCTTAGTTCCTTGATATATATATATTTCAGATTTTTTATTCCAATATTAGATTCTGGGAATGTACAGAGCAAAGCAAGGATCTCTGTTCTTATCTGTTACAACTCCTGAAAGCTTTGTGGGAGCAGAGTTCTAATCTAGGTTTTCAACTTGAAAACAAAATGATCTGTCAGGTTCTGTACTATATCAAGAGGAGCCAGTGTTTGGAACTGGCTGTGTTTGGACTGAGTTGTGATAGTCAGTTATTCTTCTGTGGCCTCAAGTTGCATACTTACAGTCTGCATAGCCTGAAAGGGAGCTGCTGTTATTGTGACAGAACTGCTGCTTGCTGGAGGAGACTGAAAGCTCTGAGCTGGTGGCACAGATGACATGGAAGTGCTTGAAGTAGGCAGTTGTGACTGTGGCTCACTTGGGAGGGGAATAGTTGCCTGAGGGAAGAACAAATGTGATGAAAGGTCACTTGATAGTTATCAGGCAGTAACAGCAGCAGTTAATTTGTTCTAAAGCCTAGACTGACAGAAGTCAGCAGTTTCTACAGGATGACATTTGGACATAGTAGAGCTACAAAATAGCTTTTGCTTACAATTTCAAATCTTGCTGTGCATCCTCAGCAAACAGTACTTCTATTGCAGTCTCTGCTGATGAAGTGAAATGTGCCTATGATCTACTATACATACCACTCATTGTAATAATTTCACAATAACAAGACATTAGCTATTTTTCCCATCACAGAAAATATAGTTCTGTTCCATTTATTGGAAAACTATTTTCTGGCTGGTATGAAAAGGGACTTCTCCAAAGAAACTCAGGCAATTCAGTGGGTTTGATTTTTCCCTCCCAGCTTAATTACATTTCAGATTAAAAACAATGCTGAGTTGTCCAGACAAAGTATTAACCAGCATTAAGTCTCATCTGTACAGATGGCAAAATAAAGTGTTGATTTAGAATACCAGTGTTTATAGGAATCAGAAGTCAAAAATATAAGGCTCTAAACACATTTCAGCAACCAATATATTTACCTTGCCTGCATTTGTGACAGCTCACCTGGGCAATTTCAATCTTTTTTGGTATCAGTGGCTCAGAAATATGGGAACTTGTCTGATACAGTGGCTGGGAAGGGTATTTCTCTGTCTCCTGAGAAAGTGATGCTGATACCTAGAACAAGTCACAGGTGCACCTGCTATTACAAGCAGCAACACAGAAAGCACACATTTCTGGAAGAACCATGAAATATTAGGGCCTGCATGGGAACAAGTGGATTTTGAAAGACCATGAAAAAAATTAAGTCCAAAGTAAATGCACTAAATAGTCAGCCAAGTTTCAAGTAACAAACCTTATAAGATTCAGAATTAGATTACCCTCCTTACACAACAGGATGTATAATTAACCCTGCAAAGTCAAATAATAAAATGTTAGGTTGCTTCAAGCAGTTATTGACAGTGAATTCTGTGACACCCATCTCACCCAATTCCATGGAAAAGCATGTCTGATGTTAATGAAGCTCCTGGTAAGCTCTGCCAAACAAGGCTTCATTCAGAGACAAACTTCCACTTGCTTTTGGAAAACCTGCCTGTTCTGTAGTTAGCTCACACTCCTAGGTTTGAGTTACTTGCACTAGTGACTATACACACAGCCTGGTGCTTGAGACTACAAGCCCCATTCTCACCATGTACACCATCACCAGTGAAACAGATAGTCCTGATATGCACTTGCATAAGAGCAGAGTGCACTGTCAGCATGGAGTGTGCTCCCTGGTTATGCTGGGACAAAAGAAAGCTTATCTACTGCTTTACATGAGAAGGACTAGAAAAGAGACACTATACTTCAAGCCTAAAGGATTAGAGATATGCTGGACACAAGCAACCCTATTGCTAAAATTGTTTGCAGTAACTCAGAGCATTTTATTAAATCAGATGTTCTACATTAAAGCACAGCACAAGTCTTCTGGATGACTATTAAACAGCAAAATTATTGATCCTTATCAGCACTCATCAGACTTGGGACACTGGAAGTGAGGGTGGTGTCAAGAACCAGGCCAAAACTGCTGATTCAAGAGGCAACAAGACTAATATGCCTGTTGAGACTGTTATGCACAGTAGCATATACTTCAGGAAAAAATAATTCCAAGTCATTAACATTTCCTCACTATATCTATTAGAGCATGCAACAGGAAAGAGTTGTGTTTCTGAACAAAGCAACACTTGGCAAGGCATCTTCAAGATGCTGGTCTTCATAAGTTGAAACACTATTTTCAGGTCTACACAATATCTGTATGCTAAAGATTTAATTGCACAAATATAGTTAAAGCAAAGTGTGGGATCTTGGCTCAGTATCAGGAAGTCAGATCTCCAGTATTTCTTCAGTTAATGCTTGAAAGATCTCAGTCTTCACCTTCCACAAGTCTAGTACTCCATCCCAATTTATGCATCCTCTGTTATCAGTAGAGGGAGTATTCTATACTGTAACCAAAGCAAATATTTATGATGCTCACATGTTCCACAAGAACTCACCACACCTTCTAGCCTGCATTTTTCTCATCCCACACTTCTCACTTCAAGGGGCCAACTGTTCACTTTGCATTCATGTGGTATTGGGAAGACTTTTAAGTGCCTTTAAGTATTCCAGAATGTAGACTATGCTACTGTTGTGAATGAATTCTGTCCCTGTATTGCTGTTCAAGTGTAATTATTCAGGAGAGGTTCCACCACAGCTGGTTTTTAAGACTACTTGTGGCAGAGGCCTGAATGCCAGTGAACCCCAGCATACATTACCTTTGGTGTCTGTGGTGTCACCAAGTCTTCTGTTTCAGAGCCAGAAAGCACCTGATCAGGAGATGCCAGGGAAGTATTTGACCCATGCAGTGTCAAGGATGAAGCAGCAACAGCAGCAGCCTTGCAAGAAAGACAAGACAACTCAGACAAGGTTTTGAACCCCCTTGAATGTTCAGCTTTGCTGAANTTTTTCCCATCACAGAAAATATAGTTCTGTTCCATTTATTGGAAAACTATTTTCTGGCTGGTATGAAAAGGGACTTCTCCAAAGAAACTCAGGCAATTCAGTGGGTTTGATTTTTCCCTCCCAGCTTAATTACATTTCAGATTAAAAACAATGCTGAGTTGTCCAGACAAAGTATTAACCAGCATTAAGTCTCATCTGTACAGATGGCAAAATAAAGTGTTGATTTAGAATACCAGTGTTTATAGGAATCAGAAGTCAAAAATATAAGGCTCTAAACACATTTCAGCAACCAATATATTTACCTTGCCTGCATTTGTGACAGCTCACCTGGGCAATTTCAATCTTTTTTGGTATCAGTGGCTCAGAAATATGGGAACTTGTCTGATACAGTGGCTGGGAAGGGTATTTCTCTGTCTCCTGAGAAAGTGATGCTGATACCTAGAACAAGTCACAGGTGCACCTGCTATTACAAGCAGCAACACAGAAAGCACACATTTCTGGAAGAACCATGAAATATTAGGGCCTGCATGGGAACAAGTGGATTTTGAAAGACCATGAAAAAAATTAAGTCCAAAGTAAATGCACTAAATAGTCAGCCAAGTTTCAAGTAACAAACCTTATAAGATTCAGAATTAGATTACCCTCCTTACACAACAGGATGTATAATTAACCCTGCAAAGTCAAATAATAAAATGTTAGGTTGCTTCAAGCAGTTATTGACAGTGAATTCTGTGACACCCATCTCACCCAATTCCATGGAAAAGCATGTCTGATGTTAATGAAGCTCCTGGTAAGCTCTGCCAAACAAGGCTTCATTCAGAGACAAACTTCCACTTGCTTTTGGAAAACCTGCCTGTTCTGTAGTTAGCTCACACTCCTAGGTTTGAGTTACTTGCACTAGTGACTATACACACAGCCTGGTGCTTGAGACTACAAGCCCCATTCTCACCATGTACACCATCACCAGTGAAACAGATAGTCCTGATATGCACTTGCATAAGAGCAGAGTGCACTGTCAGCATGGAGTGTGCTCCCTGGTTATGCTGGGACAAAAGAAAGCTTATCTACTGCTTTACATGAGAAGGACTAGAAAAGAGACACTATACTTCAAGCCTAAAGGATTAGAGATATGCTGGACACAAGCAACCCTATTGCTAAAATTGTTTGCAGTAACTCAGAGCATTTTATTAAATCAGATGTTCTACATTAAAGCACAGCACAAGTCTTCTGGATGACTATTAAACAGCAAAATTATTGATCCTTATCAGCACTCATCAGACTTGGGACACTGGAAGTGAGGGTGGTGTCAAGAACCAGGCCAAAACTGCTGATTCAAGAGGCAACAAGACTAATATGCCTGTTGAGACTGTTATGCACAGTAGCATATACTTCAGGAAAAAATAATTCCAAGTCATTAACATTTCCTCACTATATCTATTAGAGCATGCAACAGGAAAGAGTTGTGTTTCTGAACAAAGCAACACTTGGCAAGGCATCTTCAAGATGCTGGTCTTCATAAGTTGAAACACTATTTTCAGGTCTACACAATATCTGTATGCTAAAGATTTAATTGCACAAATATAGTTAAAGCAAAGTGTGGGATCTTGGCTCAGTATCAGGAAGTCAGATCTCCAGTATTTCTTCAGTTAATGCTTGAAAGATCTCAGTCTTCACCTTCCACAAGTCTAGTACTCCATCCCAATTTATGCATCCTCTGTTATCAGTAGAGGGAGTATTCTATACTGTAACCAAAGCAAATATTTATGATGCTCACATGTTCCACAAGAACTCACCACACCTTCTAGCCTGCATTTTTCTCATCCCACACTTCTCACTTCAAGGGGCCAACTGTTCACTTTGCATTCATGTGGTATTGGGAAGACTTTTAAGTGCCTTTAAGTATTCCAGAATGTAGACTATGCTACTGTTGTGAATGAATTCTGTCCCTGTATTGCTGTTCAAGTGTAATTATTCAGGAGAGGTTCCACCACAGCTGGTTTTTAAGACTACTTGTGGCAGAGGCCTGAATGCCAGTGAACCCCAGCATACATTACCTTTGGTGTCTGTGGTGTCACCAAGTCTTCTGTTTCAGAGCCAGAAAGCACCTGATCAGGAGATGCCAGGGAAGTATTTGACCCATGCAGTGTCAAGGATGAAGCAGCAACAGCAGCAGCCTTGCAAGAAAGACAAGACA
Source organism: Ceyx cyanopectus (assembly GCA_013401355.1). Classification (NCBI taxonomy): domain Eukaryota; kingdom Metazoa; phylum Chordata; class Aves; order Coraciiformes; family Alcedinidae; genus Ceyx; species Ceyx cyanopectus. The sequence continues at coordinate 13,178 of VYZU01053876.1, read as the reverse complement.
ACTCAGACAAGGTTTTGAACCCCCTTGAATGTTCAGCTTTGCTGAAACTCACACTGCAGGCATTTCCAAGTTAACCTCAGAACGAGGCAGGAGCTGAAGGACTTTGACCAGTTAGACTGTTTCTTAGGGATTATTAGTGGCAAGGAAGCCTATTTACAAGCCAAACTAGCAGGATATGCAAGCAGAAGTGAATTTAAGGTTCACTTAACCATGGCTGACAAAGCCAGAAACACCATCTTCGCCACAAGTGAGGGTCTCAAAGCTGAAGACATGCACCACCATCTAGGAAAGAAGCAGCATGTTCTTCTGCACACAACTATTAGCTTTGACTTGACTCTGTGGGTTAAATATTCAAGCTACTGCAGCATGTTCTTCAACCTACTTTTTTGCTTGAAAGCTTCAAACAGTTGTTGCTGCTTTTCAAGCAGAACAGCCAACTTTGTCAGTATTGGAGTGATCTTACACTTGCAAACTACTGAGCTGTATGGAATTTGTGACAAAACTGCTGACAACAAGAGAAACTCACAGTACAAAGTCTATTTAGTGTATAGCCTCTACATCCTTGGCTACAGTTCTGCCTCTCTGTGCAGTCTTAACTTCAACTTACTTGAAGGGGCTGTTGAAGAAAATCACTCTGGCTTGGCAGTTTTTGTTCTTTTGAAGCTGAAAAAACCACCAATGCATTAGCAACATTTACATTCAAACACGACAGTTTCAGTATGCAGTTCTCCTGGGAGAACATTTGATGCTATTAGCAAACTATAGCCAAATGAAAACCTAATTAAACAAAACAGAAGACAAGTATTAAATTATAGAAGTCTCTACCATAAAAGTAATACTTTGCAGATTTAAAAAAAATAATTAAATATGCAATAAACTGGGTGTGCTTTACAGCCAGAGCCACACAATTTATTAATTTGGCCTGTTGCAGAATGTCCCAGCTTTCTAAGGGTAGCTGGGTGACTGAGCTCATTCAAGGCTTATGTCTATTTACACCACATCTAGACAAGTTTGTTAGATACAGCATGTGAATTGTGCAGATGAATTCAGATGCACATGCAAGGCAGTGATTCTGCAAGCATTCCATCTCCAGGCAGATGCAACCAACTTAACCCACACCCCCAGCAACAGATAAAGGGGGTAAAGGGGCTCAAGGTGTCTTTAATCTCAAATTGGTATTTTTTTGATTAGACAAGCTGTTTTCACCAGGCCTAGTGATCTACAGCCCAAGCAAACTGCTAACATTTGAAGTCTTACATACAATTTACACATAGTGTTACTTACCTACAGGACTACTCGCCGGAGCAACTGAAGGTGGTTGGGATGAACCAATGGCACTTGGTGAAGCTTTATCAAAATCCAGAATAGATTCCTTTTGAAAAAAAAAGATCGTCATTTGGGAGAAGAAAGAATAAATTCTAGATGGAAATGAGACACTCATTTGACAAGCTGATGTTAGCTAGAGCTAGATGCATTCACTCAATGCAAACATACATTGGCAGCAGAGTTTTCCCTGCCATAGTGGGAATGAAGCCTTGTCCTGCAACAGGAGAGAAAAACATACTTGCATGAAGTTGTAGGTCCCTTGTATCTGAGTCATCAGATCCTGAAGTTTTTCCCTTCTCAATACTGGATCTTTTGGAAGAGTTGAAGTAGAGCAAAACTCTGCAGCTGGTTGATGTACAATTTTAGGCACCTAATGAGGAGAACAGATATTAAAACTAATACCAGAAGCACAACAAGCTGCCTTATCCAACATACTTCCAGAGCAACCTGTGGTCAGACACCATGGGCCAAGGAATTCTGATTCCAAAATATTGATATTTGCTGAAGAAAGCTTTCAATTTGTCAAAAAAAAAACAACCCACAAACCAACACCCAAATCACAGCTTACTGTTGCCACAACTAGTTAAGCCACAGAATTAATTCACTTCATTTTCTTGCAGTCAAACAACAGGGACAATTGGCTGCATTTGGTGCAAAACTGAGCACCTCCATTTAAGAAAATCCATGTTTAATGTGAAAGCCAGAAGAAACTTAAAAATCAAAGCTGCATCACTCAGGGTTTAACACACCCTTCCTCCCTGGGGAGCTCACACCAGTAACTACAGATCTTTTGTGAGGATGGCACCTCCAGGCAAGCTGCAGAACCTGCACTCAAGAGATGCACTGCAGGCAGGTTACTCAGGAGGCCAAAGTGCTCCCACTAACAAGCCAGACACTCTCAATTCAATAGCATTCAGCCTGCCAGAGTTTGGCATGGAAAATACACCTCTGCTCCCACATGGCAGCCTAACTTTGGAGCTAAATAAGGACTTCTGCAGGGTCTTGGTTATTTCAGACAGTGCCTTAACAGTTCATACCACATAGTTCTCACTTCTGACAAAACACTTTCTTCTTGAAAAGTGAAGAGGCAAGTCTAGGGTGTAAAAAAATCATGCTAAACTCCTGAAATAGCAGCAACTTAGTTATTTACAGAGCACCATTAGACTGTCTAGGTAATTAACATGGCTTTTGAAAGCACCACAGGAAAGAGGTAGGCTTGTTAAGTATTTTAAACCCATAATTTTTAGTGATTCTCTAAAGCTTTGCTGCCCCTCCATTCATCCACACAGAGGGAAGCAAACGTGAAGACATTAAGCACGTAAATAATTTCAATTGGCCCAAACATTGATACACATGTAAAAGCCTTTTCTTTCCTACAGGACCAGCATTGTCTAATAGGGGGTTGCTACAATATTGTATAGCAGTACACTATTAGTATGAATACTATATAGCAGAAGGGTGATGACATTTGTCACACTAAATTCCAAGCAAATTAATTCTAGAACCAGAAATTGCTGAAAATCCATTTGTCCAGTTTTGGGACACCAAGCACCAAAGCACTCTTACATTTCTTCAACAATTAACTGAAACTAATCACTAGCATTTGCAAAAATCCCAACAGCATGCACAGGGAAGAAGCCTGCAGGATTTCATGAGCTTCACAAAGCATAATCCATGTATACACAGCACATTAACTCCGACCCCATTTCTGATAGCTATGTGGCTTACACAATAGCTACTTGAACTCTCAGAAGTTTTACTCTATTCCAGAGCTAGCAGAATAGACCTTTGTACTACTCTACCTTAATTACAGTTTGATGCACAGGCATTACCTTTATCTACTGGCTAGGCAGGTTTGTATTGCTGTAGTTTCCAAAAAATGAAAAAAAACCTAAAGATATTAAGGATCAAATTGCAGGACAAAAGATACAGCTGAATAAAATTAATTCAGATTCCTTAGTGACTTAATCTGTAACTTTCTGAGAATCTTCCTGCCCATTTTATTAGCCTTCACTTACAAGCTTTTTACCTTTAAGTCACCTAACCAGGTCAAGGCTGGCACTGACTGATGCTGTGAAGATTGCTTGTCCACTAGCTACATAGATTTGTACATTAAACACGAGTAAAACAGCCTCAAGAGCACAGAAGAGGAAGACACTGCAGTGCTTCACTTGTAGTTGCAAAGGTGCTACAATCTTCTAGATGTTTTCACAAGTTTTGTTAGTCTTCATCTCCTTTCCCAGCTCATTATGCTGGCAGCAGTTTTTGCTTCAACTGGAAGAGCAAGCACACAGGGTTACTCATGTACTGGAGCTTTCAGCCAGTATTGAAACAGAGACCTTCCAGTCTTCACAAGTTACCTTCTGGTTCCTGAATTTATTATAATGCACCGGCCAGAAGCAGCTAGAGTGAAATTACCTCATTCTTTTTCCCTTTTGCTGGTACTTGTGTTCAAAACTAGATCTGAGTGCAATACACTGCTCTCACAAAACTGTATTGGTAAGTATTTAGGGGTTTATATCTTTTTACAAAGAGAGGCTTTAAAAAAAAAAAAAAAGCAGATACTTTTACATCCTTTAGATGGCTTTAAATCACATTCTCTAGTGTACAGGTAGATGCTGTTTCTGTAAGTCATTACAGGCTGGTAGCAGATTGAGTTAGTCCAGCACACCATTTTATACATGCTGAGATTACTTTAGTGGTACAAGCATCACTCAGGTTAGAGTTTTACACTGCAGTGATTAAGTTTAGGGTCTAATTTGCCATAATATGCTTCTGAAACTTAAGTTCAACACTACTTACACATTCAAAAACTGCTTAGGTACAAGACCAGAGAACTAACTAAAAATGGAGTTGAAATACACAGAGGTTGGTTTAGGATCTTTTAAATCTTTGCAAATAAATTAAGTGTAAAGGCATACTAACCACTTTGGAATTTTCCTTATCAGGATGCCAATACACTAGGTACTCAAAGTTTAATGGATTTTTGTTTTTTGAGGCTGAAGGTCTACTTATACATACTACCCTACCTAACAGCTCCAGGAAGCAGCAGCAACAGATCTTTTCCTCTACCACATCTAGATCTTTGCACACTCACTTAGTGATTGTCCCTGGGAGTGAAAAGGATCCAGTTATGCACTGCATTGCCTCTTCCTTTTTCATATAAGCAAAGGCAAGAGAAATTTCACTATCCAAAAACTTTAGTATGACTTTAATTGTGAGTTACTCACAAGCCAAAAATATATCTTAATTTTTTAAAATGTTAGTTATGAAAGCCAGCTGACTACACTTTTCTACTCATTCAATATATTTTTGATATTGGGATTTGTCTACTATGCAAGGAGCCAGCTGGTGTTTCACTATGGCCTATTGAAATCAAATCTTGACTACTTTAAAAATATGGGGGCTTTACTTAATTCAGCAGCCCATCTTAAACAACCTCACCTTCCAACATTAAATTTAGCTTCATGCTGCTGACATGCACACCTGCACATTACTATGAAGATTCTCAGGCAGTCTGCAAGTTTCTCCAACTGGCTTCACACCCTCCTTTTTCCTTACTGCATCTAAGTTTTGTCAACCACTCAAGCCACCCACCTGTCCATCTTACCTAAAAGGTAAGAGCCCCAGTTTATCAGGAAGCATCTTGCATTTAAGCTTTAAGGTGATCTGACACCAGAGATTCCAAGGCATCTTAAAGTGCTTGAGATGATTGCAGGAGTTGGGACAGTGTCAGTTACAGCAATACAATGTGTAGTTGAGTGCACAACACCTACTTGTGCTCAGTTAGTGAAGCAACCAGGCTCTGTACCACCACCACCAGTGGACCCGAGGTTGTACCCAGCTTGAGTGGCAAGAGAAATCAATCTGAAACACCTTAACCCCCTTTTGTCACCCAGTGCAGCATGTTACATACTCTCTTAATTTCATGTTCACACTTCTGCTTGCGCTCCCGCCTCTAGGCACAAGAAGAGCCATTTGTCAGTCACACCAAGCTCACCAACAAGATCCAACCTTAGGCATCTGCTTAAGTAATAAGGAATGAAATGCTTTCCCCTCTCTCACAGGAACAAGACAGCAGTGCTGGCAGCATTGTCTACAAGAGGCTTGAACTATAGATTACACCCTGCTCCTCAGGACGTAAGCTGGTAGACACAGAGCTCAGGGATTTCTTTGCAGAGTTACTGGAATTGTTGCTACCCAAGTCTAGGTGAGAAAGAAGGTAATGTAGCTGGAGGCTGGCAGCCTGCTCAGCTCTAAGCCCTGCAACAGCTTTCATTTTACATTTCCAAAACAAACTATGCTATTGTTACTCTCCAGGACAGCAGGATGGTTTATGCATTCATCTGGAAATACATATTTAAGCCCCTGTACAGTTGGTATTGCTTGATCTAGATGTTAGATCTCTCTTGAATCAGCAGCTGTTTTAATAAAAAGCCTAAAAAAATGACTGAAGTGCTATTTGCATGCAGGCACAGACAAAGTATTTGATCCCTGGATGAGTCATACCTGCTTTGTACCATAACAGTGGACAGAGCCAACAGCCAGGGATGAACTAAGTCAATTCTTCTGTCTTAGGCATAAAGCAGTTGTTCAAGGCTTCAACACAGCAACACTGTGTTGGTGTGAAAAGCAAAGCAGACCACCTTGCTATTCAAATATGAAGTTTCACTGCCCAAATTCTTTCCCCCAGGAAAGAAAGGAGAGTCTAAATATAGGCCTGCAAAATGCATCCCAAAGCCTTTGCTGCTAGGTAGCTTTAGTCCACCACCCTAGTGTCAAAAGCTTATGACAGATAATACTACATATGCCAACTCACTTCTTTGGGTTCCATATCAAACTTCTTTGGCCCAACACTTGCAGCTGCCCAGGACTTCGGAGGGTTCTGTAACTGCTGCGATGACACTTGCTGCTGCCTGTCAGCTTTCTCCCAAGCCTCTCGAGGCTCCTGCTTCTTTTGTGCTGGCTCCTCCCTAACACGTGCAGCCCAGGCCTTCCCAGGCTCCTGCTTCTTTTGCTCTGGCTCTTCCCTAATAGGCATTTCCCATGATTTCACAGGCTCTGGCTTCTTTAGTTCTGGTAGCTCCCTAGTTTGGGTTACCCAAGGTTTTGAAGATTCCTGCTTTTGTTCTGGTTCTTCCTTAACTTTGGTTACCCAAGGTTTTGGGGTCTCCTGCTTTTTCTGGTCCTGCTCTTCCCTAACCTTTGCTACCCATGGCCTAGGTGGTTCCCGTTTCTTCTGGTCCTGTTCTTCCCTAACCTTTGCTACCCAAGGTTTGGGGGGCTCCAGCTCCTCTGAGACAGGTGTTCCCCAGGCCTTTGGAGCTTCTTGCTTCTTCTGCTCTTCCTCCTGAACGTGGCTCTCCCAGGGCTTTGTGGTCTCACGCTTCTGCTCCTCCTCTTTACCACGAGCTTCCCAAGGCTTTGGAGAATCTGGCCTTTTTGGTTCTTGCTGCCTAACACGTGTTTCCCAAGGCTTCATGGTCTCTTGTTTCTGCTTCTGCTCCTGTTCTTCAGGATCAACCAGCATTTCCCAGGACTTTGGCAGGTCTTGCTTTCTAGCACACTCAGCTTCCCAAGATTTGGGCTCTTCTGGCTTCTTGATAGAGTATTCTGCTTCAGGCAAATAACGCCTGTTGAGAAACTATACAGACCAGAGAAACTTAATGGCTCCCAAGAAAACATTTTTTTTTTCTACTACAGTTCAGGTCAGTTAAGTTAGGTCACCCATCTATTACACATTTCTGACTAAAAGCAGAGCCTAGCAGAAACTATGTGGACAGCCATGGCTCCATCCTACAACACTGCTGCCTAGCTTTCCTTGGCATGCCACAGAGAAGCATGAATCAGTCCTGAACAGCAGAAGTGAAGAATACATAAGCTGAGTGTACCCACTACCCCTACCCTCAATGATAACTGATGGTGTTCCTAGGCTGTGAAAAATACCTAATTCAATTGTGGTTTTTATAAACTTAGCTCCTCTCCTAAGCATATAAAATGCTGTGGTACTAGATTAGCAGACGTTCTGATAAGCATGGCAGCACCACCTCCCCCAAATTCTTTGGCCCAGTAACCAAGTATAACCCTCATTCTTAATGGAGTTCAATACTAAAAAGTCACCAGATGCTCAGATTTAGTACCACTGGACTTCAGCTCCAGGTTTACTGTCAGTTATATCTGAGTTCAGTGAAGAGGTCTTAAGTTTTTCTGAGTTACCACTTTGTGAAAGTAAGCATATGAAGTGAAGAACACACAAGGTTCCCTGGCTGAGATTTTTTCTGGTAAGTCACCAGAAAAGTTTCAGTCAGGCAAGTGTTGGCAGTAGGTTACAAAAATTTGTTCTGGAGCACACCCTCTAGTGGGATACCTTAGAAGTGGTGATCAGGCATTTTAAGAACCATTATTTCCACTTAGAGAAGGACACCTCTCCCCACCTTTTGAACCAAGTCTAACAGTTTTTATGCTACTTGAGTACTTAACTCAGGAGTCTGAAGGGCTGTTGAAACAGGTCTGCACATTCCTGTGCACACAAATCTGTCTTGGAATTCCTACTTTTCTGACAAATCAAAGCAAGACCTACATTGTTCTCAACACCAGCAATATCAAGACTACAGCACTAAGGTTCACTTTTAGTAGATGTGTATTTTGTCCCCTAGAAGATAAAAGATCAGCATGTTTCCACTCTAAAGGCTAATGCTTCAGTTGTTCAGGAAAGTGCCAGAGCACTGAAGTACTATACTGCTTCATGAAATCATGCCCCATTTATCCCAGAAGCCATACATTTGGGGTTAGAAATAGAAATGCAACCAACACTTTAATGCTTCCTACATAAAGTATTGCCCCAAGCAATACTTAAATTGCCATTCAGATTCCCTTTTTGCTGTTTAAAAAAGGGGGTGCTGAAGTGCAATTGTGTCTGATAAAGCACAATAGTATAGAAAAGGAATTAGGAGGGAGTGTCTTACCTCCTGTGGCTGTATTTCAGACTTCATAAGCTCCATAATGGATTCTAGAGAAAGGATGTTAATTTGTTTCAACTGATCACATGCAAAGAGTCAGACCTAACAGTAGCAAGTCTAGTTCTATTTAAATAGTAGTGCCAATTGCTAAACCATATTCTGAAAGCTCAGCTTGTCATTCAACATATTTTTAGACAAGCTTTTATTTTCCGATACAGTTTTACATTTGCAGAAGTTAAGCAAGAAATACTTTATAGAACCCATAGTGTGATGGTTTATATGTAACATCCCCTGCACCAGAAAAAATACTTGTATCTTCAAAGCAGAGACTTGCTCAGAGGGCAAAACCATCCCATTACTATGAATTTATTTTTTTTTCCCCTACAGTGTTAGCCAGAATAGGGCTGCCAGCCTTGCAAGGATGTCTAGTTGAAGATGTCCAGGGAGGTTGGACTAGATGACCTCTAGAGGTCCCTTTCAACCCAGACACATCTATTATTTCTATCTCTTTCAGTTACTGCATTGCAAGTAAACTACAACAGGGTTAGATTTAGCATCAACCTATGCAAAGTCAATGCACAGTTCAAGTTTATCCCAGTATTATGATACAGAAATTGAAGTCTTAAGTTTTCCACCTGGTTCTTTGACAGACTCTCCTTTTGACATCTGTCTTGTTCTCTCAGATCTTCTATTTGCTGCTTCTTCCATTTCTTTCACAGGCACAGTGGTGCAAGGAGTTGGAATACTTTCAAAGTAGCCAGAGTCTAAAAGTTTAGATAACAGGTCCTTCATGTGTTTATCTGGGGAGTGAAAATCCACAAGGTTAAAGTATGCATATTTAGGATTAAGAGGCAGTCAGATAACAGATCAAGATATTTTACTTCCTCCCTTTAAATTGCAGCTTCAAGTGCACAGATCTTGCCAAGTGACATCAATGTGTTTTAGTAAAGCATTTGTTAAATTGCTCTATGCGTTACAACTGAAAACATCTTTTCAATTCAGAGGAAAGACTGCAGCTTGTGTTTAAATGTACACAAGGCAAACACTGTACCACCTGGTCTCCCACATACTTTACCATCTGAGCTAGCAAGTGTTGACACTAAAAGCATGTTGTGCAGTCCACAGCATAAGTAAAGCTCCAAGCCACTGTGGAATAGCCCTACAAGGCCCTCTTCTCTGGGACAGGATGGTAAGTTAAGAACTGCAAGAACAAGCTGAGAGGGAGAACACAAGAGCGTGCTCCAAACGGAACTTTGTCCTCTAAAGTTTTGGAAGAGACAAAGTTGACATTGTTGAAGGAAAACTGTGCTCTAGGAAGCACTGCCCACATACCTCCTTCATGCAAAGAGGGCAGCTTAGGGAGTAAGGCCTCAAAAGTAGCAGTGATACTTGGAATAGTTTCAGAGGAGGGCAGCCTTGAGAACAGGAAGAATATTCAATAAAAGATCACACCTACTAGTGACAGCCATATAAACAAGAGTGGTAGCTAGAATTTAGTACAGATTAAAATAAATTTCTTCCAAGACAATGAATTCTCCTAAGAAGTCATTAGTTTTATCTAAAGTTTAGCTTGCACACAAAAGGACAAGACTGACACAGAAGGGACAGAGGTAATGATAAGAGTCACAGAAGTTTAGATTATAGCAAAAAAGCTACAAAAGTCTGGATAAAGATAAGCAGGCATCAATTCCTGTCAGATACAAGGCTAATGTTGACAGACTGTAGCAATACAAGTCCAGCTCACACTGTCCAGTGCTATATGGAAAGAGTTAACAGTTGTCAGTTCATTTATCTGCATGTGGAAGTTAGGGTACACTCGTGCTCTGATCTAACAGTTTCAACAATATCATTGCCAGTGACAAAGGAAAAACATTGCCACACAGCCAGTGCAGGATTGGAGTAAACAAGACATGCAAGGTCTGCCTGCAGCAGGAAAGACACAACTCAAGCAAGGACATCTTCCTCAAGCAAGTTCTAAACAGAAACAGAATGTGTGTTGGCTTGCCAAGAGGGCTTTTGAAAATAAGCCACAGATAGAAGAAAAAAAAATCTGTAGAGTCCCACAGATTTGTGGGCTAGAAGTAAAAACACTTGCAGCAGGTCAAAGACCACACTGTGCATGATTAGAGATCATAGCAAGTTCCATTAATAACCATCCTTCCTTAGTGGGGTATCCTGCAACTGGAATTCCCCCAGGGGACAGTCTTCCATGCTGAGGGACTGTCAGGTCAATAAAGCTTTGTAATACAGATCAGTATAATCAACTAATCACCTTGTAGATGGGACCAGTGTCTAACCTTAACCATTTGCACAGAACTACCCAAAAAGCCTCCCACTGCTAGTTCTTTAAGATATTCATGAATCAGCCTTTGAATTACTACCATCATTACTCCTCAAAAAGGTGCTAGCACACCAGTAGGGGGGTGAGTCTTTACCTGGAAAAGTACATTGTGGTGTATTGCTATTGATCTGAACTTAAACCAAATAGCAGAGCACCCTTGGACAACTGAGTTACACACAGCACTTGAATACATGGGCAAGCCTATTAAATCAAGCACTTCCACTGCTTTTGAGGTGTTTAAAACACAAATTTCAGCCATCTATAGTGTTTGAGAACACTCACATGTTGTTCCAACCACAGCTTTCTCACTTCCTTCTAGAAGGTCCCAAAAATAGAGAGATGATTGTTCCATCTGGTCTTCAACACTGAAAAAAAAAGACAATTTTACCAGGTAGAATCATAGCCAAGACCAAGTTTTGAGTTTTGAAATCCACTTGATGAAATTCAGTGCCCCAAAGGAAAGTATTATGCCTCTTGTATAAGTGTGTTTCTAGTTTATTTTGAAGTTTTCTGAAGTTTATTCATGAAGTTTTTTCACTGGGATGAGAAACCCCTGTTGTATTTCCCTAAGCAGTTGTTGTTCAGAAGTTAAGAGCTAAGCTTAGTCAAGTGTAGTGTATGACAAGCAAGTAGAAGCTTCAGGAACTTAATTCATGTTTGAATATGGAAATAAGTGTCCTTATCAATAGAGCATTTCAATTTACCCTAGTAACTATAGTTCCCATATTTAAATACAAATCTTACTACACCATCTTAGAGACAGTTGTATTAAGAATACAACAAGCATGGTGCCAAGTCAGAACTAAAATACATCTGTTGACAACCTGTTACCTTAAAATGTATGCTATTTAGGACAGGGGTATTAAAAACTAGTTAAACTTTTAAAGCTATGTTGAAGCTAACAGCACAAAAGCCCTCAGGACTACCACCTTAGATGTCTTTGAAATGAAGAAGCACATCTGGATCATCATGTGAATGGAATATAGAAGTTTTCCTGCTTTTTCTCTTCATGCAAAGGGAGGCCTCAGGGAAGCAGCACATCACCAGCCCTCTCACAATGGCATTGAACTATCTCCCTGCAACCCCACTGGGAGAAGTGACAGGGATTGTGTGTAACTTGCACAACTCAGGCTGTATTACTGCAGCTTTTACTGCTCTGAGGTAAATCTGCTACACTCCTAGTCTGACTAAAGCAAGTACAGTGAAGAGAATTTTAATTAAGAGTCCCAAAACCCAGTACTCCAAAGCATGGCAGCGTCAGGCAGAGGACATGTACTACACTGAAGGAAGCACACCAGCGAGCCAAAGATCTCCACCTCACCTCAAGTTCTCATTTCTTTCTGGACACGTCAGCTTTGCAAATCTCATGAGGTAGTCTAGTTCTTTAGAAGGCAGGTAAATTGCACCATTCACACCAGCTCTGAAGTCTTTCTGGACGTGCTCTTGGGTGAAGTTCTGCAGCACATACTGCACTTTGAGGATGGTTCTCAGCTTCTTCTTCTCTGCTTCCAGCTTCAGCAGAGTCTCTCTGCGCTGAGCCTTCCTCTGGGCTTTCAGCAGCTGCCCCAACACAGCAATTCCACATTTAGCACAGGGCTTTAGGCACAAGATTGTACAGTAAAGCACATCGAGTACTGATCAGCCTGCATTGATCAAATAACTATTCATTTTGGTTAGATAGCTCCTAGTTCTTCAGATCTTTCAAGCTCCTCCCCTGGAAGAGCTCCCTATTTATCTATCTCTAACACTCCACACATCTAGCTTTTAGTCAAACTGGATAGTGGCAGCTTCACTTGTCAGATGCCTGCTTTATTGCATAGGATAATGTTATCATCATCATCTTATTATTATTAATAACCATTTTCCCAACTATATATAAGGCATCAGTAGAATTGATACACTGCACAAATCCAAGCCCCATCTGATCTTTGTCACACAAAGTTAGTGACCTAGAATTGGACTCATTTTTCCAAATCAAAACAATTGCCTCTTCACTTCTGAACACTCCAGTTTCAGTAGTACAGAAGAATCACACAGTTACTCTTATTTGTCTGAAGCAGTCAAATAAGCAACATCACCAGTCACATAAACAAATCCTCATGCATTTGAGAAGTTTCTCATGTACTAATACAACTTCTGCAGCAGAAGCTACCCAAGCAACTGCAGAATTTAAAATGCCTCCATATGGGATATCAAGCTTTTGTGAAAGAAAAATTTAGCTTTCCAGAAAGCACTGTAAAAGATACAAAGACATTGACAGAAGGACTCCTAGTGTCCCAGTCATGGGTATGGCTATAGAATCCATACTGGTAGAAATGGACCCAAGGAAGAAACAAAGTGGATTTGCCTTTAAATACAGCATCAGTTTAGGAATAACCATCAACTAATGGAAGTTAATGCTGGGTTACTGAAGATACCTACAGAAACAAACACTGGGTCAAATTCCTTTATTTCTGTTACTTCATGTGCAGCTGGAGGAAAGCAATGGGAAGCAATCCAAGTTTTCACATTCCAAACAGTAGATTCTGTGTCACAGAGTCACAGACTGTCAG
>VYZU01053874.1:0-29832 GCA_013401355.1 Ceyx cyanopectus | reverse complement strand
TTTTATATATATATATAAAAAACCTCACCCAAACCCCCAAGATTTCTGTTCTAAAAGATACAGCTTCAGGCCATGAAGTCTCCTCCAGGAATACTCATCCTCCTGCATTCAGGCTGCTGCCTCTGACAGATGATGACCAAAAGCTGCCATTTCCAGCAGCTGCTCTGTGACTGGTGTGGATCACTTCAGGATGCTCCTGAGCCAGGTCCCTGCCACACCAGTGCTGCAGCTGGTGTCACCCATCCCTCTGCATCCCTCCAAGAGACTCTTTTCTTATCCCTGTAAGACACCCAAGCCCTGTGGGCAGCAGGTGGCCAGCCCTGCCCTACCTCTGCTCTTGGGCACCTCCCACCAGTGCTGTCCGTGCCTGGGGGGGGATCTCCTGTGTGCACTGGGGGGGATGCTGTGGTTTGCTGCCTGCACAGCCCAAACTGTGAAGGAATCCAACACTCTTCTGTGCCTGTTTTGATTCAGCATTATTGTGTCTTGGGGAAAGGGGATGGGAGCAAAAGCCCTTCCCTCGCCCTATTTGATCACTGTGTAATACTCTTTTTCTACACAAACTGTATATAGTAAGGTGGGTTTTGCCAAGGTTTTCTAATTAATAGACACTAACCAGCATTTCTTTTTGTTTTGGTTGGTTGGGTTGGTTTTTTTTTTTTTGTTCCTTTCCCTCTTCTTTGCACATGTGACTTTAACTGCAGTGGTACATGGTCTTTCTGTTCCTTTTTAATCGTGAACTTAAGTAAGCAAATTCCTGGTGTCTGTGACATTAATGCACTGTGGATCTAGCCTAGTAAATTGTTCTGTTCCAAGCTGGGTTCTCTTAAGTTATAGCTGGATGGGGTTTTGTTGTTTTTAAACTGAAACATGAAACCGTTTTACACTTTGCATATTTTGTACAGTAAAATTCTGGAAATAAACTGAAACCAGATTCGATTGTCCCACTTCTTCCTCTTATCCTTTCACACCAGAAAGAGAAAAGAAAAAAAGCTTTCCTGGCCTTTTAAGCATTCCTTAGCCGTGCCTGGGAGGGGCTCTGCAAACATGTGGTTTAACCTTTTTGGGGCTGTCTTTTTGTCACCCTCATTCCAGAGCTTTCTGATGTCCACAGTGAAAGGCAAACTCATTTATCACTCCTGCAGGAAGGCACCAGGTAGGGGGCTTCTTTGAACACCTGACATCTCAAACGATGGGGAGCAAACACAGCCTAGAGGGGGCATTACTGGAGCGGGAACAGGTTTTTCTGCCTCCTGCCTTCTCACAGTTTGCACACAAATTACCAAGCGCGGGATTCGTTGGGGAGGAGGAGGAGGAGGAGCGGCAGGAGGCGGAAAAGCCGGTGCTCCTTGTTCGTGTGGATGCGACTCTGCTAAAAACCCAGTGTAGGTATCTCACCTCGACAGCACCTTTGGGTGCGGCTTCCCCCGCCCCCGCCTCCATCCCCGGGGCATGCCCAGAGCTTGGAAAGGCGGAGCAGCTGTGCCCGAGGAAACGTGGGAGCAGACTTCTGACCTGGGACCTGCTCTTCAGGAAAGCCCCCTTTCCTGGGGACTACCAGACCCTGCCCAGCGCATCTCGGTGCCTTCGAGTGCTGGGAGAATCCACAGGGTGCTGCTGTGCAGTGAAAAAACAGAGGAGAAAAGAGGAAAAAATGGGGAGCAGGACCCAGTGCAATAGAGACAAAGAAAAAAGGAAAGGAAAGGAAAGGAAAGGAAAGGAANAGAAAAGAAAGAGAAAAGAAAAGAAAGAGAAAAGAAAGAGAAAAGAAAAGAAAGAGAAAAGAAAGAGAAAAGAAAAGAAAGAGAAAAGAAAGAGAAAAGAAAAGAAAGAGAAAAGAAAGAGAAAAGAAAAGAAAGAGAAAAGAAAGAGAAAAGAAAAGAAAAACCACAGTGGGCTCCAAGACAGAGGGGTTTCAAAAAGGAAGGGAGCAGGAGCCATATGGAGAGAGGGAAGGTAGTGACAGGCTGCAGGGCAGCAAGTAAAGAATAAAAGTGTAGTCAGAGGCACAGAGAGAGAAAAAAACAGTCATGGGCCACTAGGCAGACAGGGAGGAATTAAAAACCCTGCTAGGGAAACAGGGAGAGACAGTGAAGGAAACTAAAGCCACAGGGCTTCTGCTGCTGGAAAAATCCACAGGATGCTGCTGTGCAGTGAAAACAGAGTGTGGCTGTTGTGGAGATAAGCAGGACACCTATAAATGTTGGTGGAGAGAAGTGGCTGGATGGGTCATTTTCTCCCTGGGGGCAGATGGGTGTGTTCAGGCTACAGAGCACCGACCAAAGAGCCTCAGGAAGCAGGAAGGGTGGGGTGGGGGTGTCAGTCCTGCCTCCTGCCCTCCCTGGATCTCTCTGGTTTTGATCTGTACCCATCACCCTGCTGCTGCTTTGACAGTGCTGGGCCCTGAGCTGTTGGCAACACAGCTCCTGGAGATGAGCAGGGCAAGGAAACCACCTTCCCACTGCCCTGCACAGCCTGTGATGGCTCTGCAGCCATTGCTGGTCCCCTTCTGCCCTTCAGAGGAAGACCTGACTTGCCAGACTGGAGCTGTGTAGGGAGAAGCTCAGTGGGAACCAGCCACGGGTGTGTTGCAGGAAGGTGTAAGCAGCAGGAATTTGGCACCAACAGGATCATGGGCTTGTCAGTCTCACCCTAGGCTCTTAGCCAGGAGAGTTGTGTCTTTAGATACCAGTTCAGCATTCTCTGTTTCATTTGTGGCTTAGCACTGATACCAAATCAACACCGTTTTGTGGCACTTTCTCTTCTGCTGTGGATTGTGGAAGCTGATGGGAGGAACAGGCTTTGCTAGAGGAACCAGTTTCCTTGGCCTTTGCCCAGAGCTCAGCTCTCTAAATCATAAGGGGCTACGGTGTGAGGCTCAGCAGAAATCTGAGCTGAGGGTGCTGTTCTTGTTTGGCTAAGTCTTCCACTGAAGATCTTTGAGATGTGATGGAGCTTGAGGTGCAATGTTGGGTTAAGTATTGCTGACCCAAACCTCTGACAGAAAGGAGGTGGAGGCTTTCATGGGTGAAAACTCTGGGCAGAACCAGTCATGTTGAACAAGAGCAGCTTCTTCCTGAGCAGCATGCCAGACTAGGCTCACTTGAGATGATTCCTCTCTTGCAGAGTCCTTCTTGCCTGTAAGGGGTTAAGGCTGTGGCTGCTCTGAGACAGCACAGCAACAGCCACTCAGGTACTTGGTGGCTGAAATGTGGCTTGATCAGAACCACAGAATGGTTTGGGTTGGAAGGACCTTAAGGACTGCCTAGTTTCAACCCACCCACAGGCAGGGACACATCCACCTAGACTGGGTTGATTAACTATTGCTGGTTTTCAAGGCCCATCCCACCTGTCCTTACTACACAAGAGCAGCTGACCCCAGTGGTTGATGGGACCAGGCTTCACAGTTCTGGTTTGGGGAAATTCACTGGGGTCACATGGGGTCAAAAGGCCTGCACACACTCAAGGTCTAAGAAAGGGATTTGTCACCTGAGGCAACTCTGCTGCTTTGTGAATCACTAGCATCACCTCACTGGCACTATTGTTAGCTAAATTAATAGTTCAGTGCAACATCTGTCTGTGGAGGTGGAAACATCAGTCTGTGGAGGTGGGCAGGACTTCAAACCCCAGAACAGCTTCTCCCAGCACGTTGTATTGGCTCTTCTGTCTCAGCCCCAGGTCTGAACTCCTCAGAGATCCGTGGAAGGATTGAACTTAAAAGGTTTCCAGGGGGCAGGTGGGGTGGGTGTGAGGGAAAGGGGATCTTTCAGCAGGATGTAGCATCATCTCCCAGCAGGAAGGGAAGGTGTGCTGGGACTTGGCCAAGTGCAGTGCTTTGGTTTGCCTTTCAACACCCCTCCTGAGTTTATGTTGGGCTGGGGAGGTGATGGGTTTAGGTTTCCAGTTCTTTCCGGTACTGATAGAGAATCCACTGGGGCAGGGAACCCTGTTCCATCTGTGCATCCATGCACTGCCAGCTCAGGAGGTGCTGAGAGGAGACAGCACTGAGCAGAACATGTCTGCAGATGTAGGCAGGGACAGCCTAGCAGGGTGATTGCATCAGCATATATCACATCTATGAATAAGTTGCCCTGAAATGCTCTAACAAGTTTTACAGCCCAGCTGTGAGCATGTGGGCTGCTTGCTGTTGACATGTTCCTAGTAAGATGGAGAGAAGCTCAAGTGGAGAAAAAGCTGTTTATTTTTCTCCTTCTCCTTGTCTCCCTGACCCCCTCCATAATGAACTTGGAAAAGGTCATGGGTTGTTGTGGTTTTTTTTCCCACTAGCTACCATTCCTGCAGTGGTCTGTGATCAGGCTGGGGCCCACTGCCAGCCTACTCCAAAGCCCTGAGCTTATTTTGCCTTCCAAAAGATCCCTCCAAAATCTGAGGAGCTGAGCAGGGTGAAGATGACCACTTGACCTGGGGCTTACCCTGGTTCCAGCTCAGTTCATGCAAATAACACAGGGATGCCAAGAGCCCTCATGCAGGGGTGCTGCTGCCTGCTGGCTTCCCAAAGCCCGTGGGCCCTGCCCATGGGAGGAGGAGAGCAGTTGTTTGCTGTTGGAACCACAGCCAAGGCGAAGGGAACAAGCAGTCCTGGGGCTCTGCATGGGCTGCACTAAATCACATCTGCAAGAGGAAGAGGAGAGAGAATTTTTACCTGTGATGTATTTGGGATAGCTCAGTGTATCTGACCTGCTTGTTTATCAGACCACAGAGAAAGCAGCAAAACCACCAGAGAGACAGGGAGGTGAGGAGGAGGCAATATGAGATGAGGCCTTGGAGAATAGCTTGTGGATTTTCCCTCTAGCATCCTTAGAAACATGAGGGCATGGAGATCTTTTAAACCAGAGACACCACAAATTGCTCTAGGCATGAAGCTGCTCCATAAATGGAAACCATTTCAGTCTTTCAGTCTGTTACAAAGGTAAAAACCAGGTTTCCAAATGCTTGGACATCTACAATCTTGATAGTCTTTTTTTTCCTTGCTGCTTGAAAAGGTAACATATTTCAAATTGGATGCATGGAGAGAAGGGGGTTCTTGATGTAACATATTTTATTCAGCCTCTCTGGATTTTTTAGAGCTTTTTAGCTCTTTAAACCTCTCTTCAGCACAAGTCAGATGCTCTGAGTGTGCTTTAAAAGTGGGAACAAGAAGGAGCTGATTGTGTCTGGGCCACAGATGTGAAACAGATCTGCAAACCTTTTAGCTTCTATTTTGTAAAAGCTCATTCTTGAGTCCTCATAATACCAGATCCTACAGTTGATTATCATTTTGCTTTGCAAGTGGCTGTGAGAAACTGGTTTAGTCATTCAGTAACCAGGCTGTGGGAAGCTGTGCAAATTCCTTCAGTGATTCCATTTTGCAGGGACTAAATTATTCTTCAAACATTTAGTTGCTTTTGTCGTTCAATAGCCTCTTCTTTTTTTTTTTTGTCCCTAGCAGGAGCAGGGCTTTGATGTGTTGGGTTGAATTTTAAAGCCAAAATCCAACACCAGGCAAATTTCAGGGCTGCTCTCTGATTCAACATATTCCTGCATTACTGAGGGACCTGATTCAAGCTGGGTTTACTCCAAACACTAAAGTGGAGGATGAGGTTGCCCTTGGCTATTTAAGTCATTTGCTACCCAAGAGCAGAGAGGAAAAGACATGAGGGATAAAAATAAGGTGAAAAAGATACGGCTTTTTTTCTTGTCTTCTATAGCATACAGACAATACCAGCAGCCCTTTGAGTGTTCTGCTGATCCCCTTCATCACAGGGGGCTCGAGGGGGGAGTGGAAAAGGAGAGTGAGGCACCAGAAGGATCTTTGCTTCCATCCTCAAAGCTGCCTGTAATCTGACTCTAGAAACGGATCTTCAAGCTGCAGGGAAGTTCTCCAGCTTGCTCACACCCCCCTTTAAATAGTTTAGCACCTTTAAAACCTGGCAGGGAGCATTTTGGGAGCTGATCCAAGAGGGCTGATTCTGCTCTGGACCCTGCCTGCTGGTCCATGTTGTCATTGGACATCATCTCCTGCCAACCAGTTGTGAGAACCACCCTACATCCATCTTACATCCTACATCCATCCCCGAGGCCTACTGTGTGTTGAAGGTCTTCCTTGCCTGGGAGTAGGTGGTAAAAAGGGATGGGGAAAAGGCAGGGGCTGCTGCAGTGCAGTGGGTTGTCACACAGTGTCTTGGATCTCTAGTAGAACACAGTCCTGCTGGCAGAGCCTCATTATTGAGGTTAATTACTCTTCCTGCTGTGCTCTGCTGCTTCCAGTCTGCAGTGGAGGTGGAGCTGGGGTGTAACAGCAGCCAGGAGGCAGTTTGCTTTTCTCTGGAGGGCCTGGTTGCCTGCCCACCAGTTCCCCTCTCTTCAGCCCCTGAAGTCCAGGCACCAGTGTGCAACTTGTGGGGCTTCCCCAAAGCTTTGCTGGGGCAGAGAGGAATCCAGATGCAATCCTGGCCTGTTTGCACTGCAAGTCAGCAGCAGCTGGGAAGTCATATATTCCTGTCTAATTAATTATTTCCCTGAGAATAAAAAGCAATGTTTTTTTGTTTGGTGTCTGTAACAAATCAATCATTTCTGAGGTATAATGTGCAGACAGACAAGGAGAAGCAGCTGGTGTCCATGCTCATTCTGGGATGGGAAGCAGCCGAGATCTCTGGTTTCACTACAGGGCTGTTTGTCTCCCAAAGGCAGCACAGGAGACTCTCCCCACTCCTCAGAAACAGCATGAAAAATGCTGACCCTGAAATCATGGAGTAATCTGTGATTTCTGAAGTGCCTTCCTTGTCTTCTCCTTCTGGAGCTGTTTCCTGAATGGTTGACATTAGCTCAGCATAGTCTCAGGTTCACAGAGCCTCACCATCAGTGTCCTTGGCTCCACTGCAAATGCAGCAGCTTTCTCCTTCGTGCTTCTCACAATGGCTGCAGTATGTGGCTCTTGCCCTCTCCATCAACAGCATGGGGTGGTCTGTGGTACCACACACCAAACAGCTCCCTCTTCTGTGGCCCCCAGCCCTGTGCCTGGGTCTGGGAGGAGGTGGTGTATGATTTCATGTTCTTGACCCACATCACTTATGAGGGAGGTCTTCACTGTTGTTAAGGGCTGGTAAGACCAGGTTTTGGGGTACTTTGAAGTGACTGATCAGCTTGAGGCACTCAGCTGGCTGAGGACAAAATACAATTCCAGGTCTTTAAGACCTGTTTAATATGAATGTCTAAGTAAGACTTTGGAGAACTAATTGCTGTGAGAGGGACAATCCTGACAGACTCAGTGCTGTCTTTGGGTTTTTTTAAAACAAATAAGTTGTTTTTTTGCTGGTTCCTCATCCAAATGTACTGACCTTTTGCTTTCCAGGGTGTAGTGGNTGTCTGTGCTGTGCTGAGCATCCAGAGCTGCACCCAGCCCTGCAGGGGGGTCTCCCCAGAGGGGCAGGATCCCCCCTGCTGCTGCCCAGGCTGCTGGGGGTGCAGGGTTTGTGTCCCGGAGGGTGTTCCCAGGCTGCAGGGTGGGTTCCGGGGGTGTCGTTCCCCGTGTGTCCGGGAGGGGTCATCCCTGCACCGCGAGGGGATGCGGGGACTCCCGGGGGGGCTTTTCCCGGCTCCTGCTCGCCGGAGCATCTCCTTGCAGGGAAACCTTTCAAGTCTTCCAGGCAGCACTTGGGCATTGTAAAGAAGTGAGAGATGGCAAATGGTTGACCTGGGAGCTTTGCTGTCCTCTCTATCCTTCTGACAGGCATGGCTTGTGTGGTTGATGTTCAACGAGCAACTAATGTGGCCTACAGCCATATACCATATAAGCACAGTATTCATTTATATACATAGATAGATAGATAGATAGATAGATAGATAGATAGATAGATAGATAGATAGATAGATATCCAGCTTCATGTTATTCATGCTGACAGTTTCCACCAAGGGGATATGGCACATGTATAAATATATCAGTATTACAGCTTTTTTTCTACTACAGTTTCAAATTTCTATTTCAGCTAATGTAGAGAGAGTCAAAGACACTGATCAACAGGCAGGAAAAAAAAACCAAAACACCTATAAAATCTTGCTTTGCAGTTCATCGGATAAAGGAAATATATAGTGTGTAAACCTTGTTTCTCATCAGGCTGATTCACATTCATATAATGAGCTCTGATTCTCCTGTGCTTTGCACTTTTATTTCCCCTAACATCACTTACCTCTGACATAAGCCAGTATAGGAAAAGTCAAAACAATGTTGTGGGGTTTTTTGTCTGTAGCAAGAGAGGATGTGTGTACCCTACCTATGCCATCAAGTCTGAACGACTGGAGAACATATTTATAAATGTATTTATAAAGATAAAACTACCTCCAAACTCTCCATTCATTGCACTATTTTTCAAACCTAATAAGCTAAGACAATTGAAATATGCCAGCATGGGAAAGCAGGGAGACCTAACACTGTCACGGTGACCTGCACAGGGATGCTGCCAGGACTGAGTTGCTGACCCTTTGCTTTGTGAGTGGCCACCTTGACTGCACACTGGCACCCTCAGCTCCTTCTCAGTCTGCAGCCAAAGGGACATCTCATGGGCTACATCTGAATCTCTAATCAGGGAGTAACTGTGAAAATGAATACATAAAAACCAAACACCTTGAATCCTTTCACTGCTCCTTGCCCAACACGCATTATCCAGCATCTAATGTGGTCGGAGGTACGTGTTTCCTCCCAGCATGGGAAAAGATGCTATGTAGTCTTTGGGTTGAAAGTCAGCTAAAGCTGGAATAGGAGGGCTTCAGGGTAGGCCCCATAAATGCTTCCACACTTGAAAGGGGAGGTAGGCTCAGCCCAGACCTAGCTGCAGATGTTTAGAACTGGCCTGGAGTCTGCTCTGGTGTTTCTGTGGGGTTCAGACCGATGTTCTGGCTCGGTGCAATGACCCTCCAGAGGTTGAGTTCAGACCTGGGTCAGCCTTTCCAGCAGTTCAGGAGCTCACAAGCTTTGGTGTCTCACAACACCTGCACTTACCCTATCTTTGGCCTGAGCTTTCAAGAAGAAACATGTTCAGGCAGGGATCATGGTGTTTGGCTTTGCATTACACCACCAGACAAGAATATCCTGTCGTTGTACAGACTCACTGAAAACTAACTTTAAACCCCTAAAACTGTACTCCCTCCCACAGCCTTTTGCTGCTCCTAGCACGTTAGCGAGTAGCTGCAAACTCCCGCAGCAGAACCTGTGGGGTTGAGTGGTCTTGGCAGAGTAGCTGCAAAGGGCACTGTGTTTAATAAAAGGACTAAGCTCTACGGTGGCCTTCCCTATGTCTTGAAGTGAGATTTGGTCTTCGGATGTTAAGTGTTGGGCCGCTGAGCATCGAAAATACAAACGGGCTCCCTGCATCCCTCTGGCAGCGAGCAGGCAGGGACCTTCCTCCTGCCCTGGGACACTCAGGGGCAGATTCCCTGCTGTTTCCTATTGTCCTTACTATGGAAGCATGATTTGCAGCGGTGCTGGGGCAGTCCCGGTGGCTCAGCACCACTGAGAATCAGGCTGGGGGGGTCCCGGCAAGGGCAGGGGGATGGGGCAGGGGGGGAAGGAGGAGCAGCGGTGCTTGCTGACGCTCAAACACAGGTCGTCCGATGGAGGGACCTGCCGCAGAGGGAGGCCTCTCGGCCCCCACCAGTCCAACCACATAGAGCCACAGTTAGTCATCGTCATCATCATCGTCGTCGTCGTCGTCATCGTCATCGTCGTCGTCATCGTCGTCGTCGTCATCGTCGTCATCTTCCGTATTTATCTTCCCAGACAGGACATCCTCGATCCAGTCCTCCAGCTCCTCAGCTGTGGGCAGGTCGTCATCATCCCTGATCTCCATCCAGATGCTGTCAGCCTGCGGGGACAGGTGGTGGGGGATCAGCCACCCCAGGGACGCAGGGAAGAGATCACATTGATTGCCATTGTAGGAGTGAGGGTTGGGCCACGAGTGGGATTCACAGATTCACAGATATTAGTGGTTGGAAGGGAGCTAGAAGATCATCTAGTCCAATCCCCCTGCCTGAGCAGGGTCACCTGGACCAAGTCACCCAGGAACAGATCCAGGCGGGGCTTAAGTGTCTCCAGAGATGCAGGGTCGTGCTGGCATTAGCTGCCTCTCTGCCACAGTGTCAGTGTCCCCCTGGCCATGCCTTGGGCTGACCACTTGCATCTGAAGTGCTGCTGCTTCTGACTGGGAGCAGTGTGGCTGGTCAATGGGTTTACATGAGCTCGTGGCACTGTTTGCCCTGGGTTAGCTCTGTGCCCACTGCCTGTTCCTCTCCTGCACTGGCTACAACTGTGAGCAAGAGCGTTGTCCACCTGATGAGTTGTCCTCACCCTGTCTGCCTGGTTCAGTAGACTCCAAGTCTGCATAAAAGCAGATAAAGAGACCTTCACAGTCTTTTTCTCCTTCTTTTCAGAGCCGTTTTGGGACCCCTTCCTTTGAGCTTGTACACCCTGCTGCCAGCACCCCTCATCCCCAGCCCTTTTTACCTTTGCTTCAGGACATTGCTCTGGGCTCTCCACTTGTTATAATGGTTCCTGCTCTTGGAGGAGCCTTTCCTCACATCATCTCAAAGCTGAATAATGGTGAAAAGCACCAATGCCCTGGACTACAGGTGTCCCCTGCTCTTTCAGTCCAGCTGTATGAGTTACTGCCATGAACTCGAGGGGATGTGGGGATTCAGTGAGAAAATTCTGTTTAAATTGTGACTGTCACCCATGGACAGGAGATATAGCTCAGATGGTCTCTGAGGCCTGGAAATAAAGGGTTTTCTCTCTGCTTAGCTGTAGGTTCCTTAGGTAATTGCCTGGGTTATCCATTTTCCCTAAATTGTCTCCCCTCCATAAAATAGAATCATCCTTCTATTTTGCAGAGGTGCTGTGTTATCTCGTTCAGGGTTTGGTGTCATAGAAGGAAGTGCTTTTCAGGTGTCAGAAGATAACTGCCAGCTCTTTAAAATGAATCCAACTTCTTTTGTACGTGGTACCTAATTCTCTTTGGTTTATGGCTTTCTAAAAAGCCAGGCTAGTTTCTGCTTAGGAAAGCTGTTTCTCCTGTACATTATTTTCCTCTTAAAACACCACAATTGTAATGAAAAAGAGCCACAGAGAGGAGGTGTGCAGCTCTTGCTTCATGCAAATGATCTTGTCCCCAGCCTCACACACTGTTTGTGTGGCAAAAAGTGACACCTTTAACTATTGGGAAGAGGAGCAGACCCATGGCACCTGAGAAGATGCTGTGCAAATAAAGCAGCAATATTTTGTGTCATGTGGCCCTAGTCCTGAGCCAGTGTGTTGTGATGGGCCAGCTGGGGCCACTGGGAGCTCTGGTGTTTGCATTGGCAGGTTTTTAGAGAAACTATGGGGTCACGGGGGTTATGTCCACCAAAGCCAACAGCAGTGTTTATTTTTACTCTGTTGTGTAAGCCCCACTTTGTACCTGTGTAACTTGGCTGAATGCAGTGATGTAACACTGACATAACAAAATGAGCTCAGTGTTTGTTTTAGATATCACCCGCCAACCTAGAACTTTCTTCAATCTCTCTCTTGAGGAATAGAAAACACACTTAAGGGCAATGAAATGAAAACTGCAAACACTATAATCAACAACCTGAGTTATTTACTATATCAAAGCTGGATAAAGCATGAGGTTTTACAGGTCTCTGAGTGGCTGCTGGTTAATAAGGCATATGTTCTTGCCTAATACTGCTTTCTATATGATTCTCCTGCCACTGACAATTCTACTTCCATGAATTTCCGTTGATGGCTGCATAATGCAGCTCTGACATGACTTAAACATGGCAACCTGGAGTAAGTGTAATGAAGTGAGACACTACAGACTATTAATGAGGGCAAAAGACTGAAAAACATGGGCTCTGTTACTGGCTTGTCTGTTTGGTTCTCTCATGATCTCCAGTGACAGACACTATCTTGGCCTTCCCTTTTGTCATCCCCTTACCAACTGTGCTAATGAGTGTTAACCCACTGGGTCCTCTCTCTCTAGGTGTCTTGTTTCCCTGTCTGACAGATGCTGCTCTATCACAGGTAAAGCACCACTCACATCCAGCCAGCACTGTATCTGCTCTGTGGCTCCCAAACCATTGAGGTGACATTTCAACCTCAAGCACCAAATGATAAACACTTCTGTGGTGAACCCTCTCCACTCCAGCAGGATCCCTTCTTTATGAGGTTATGTCATACTCTTATTAAGGCTATGTATTCATTTGGTTTTTTTCAAGCTGTGCTGTTTCTCCCTGTCATCTGTTGGAGAACATCTTTCCCTCCTACACTCAAGCTGTGCTATTTAGCTTCTGAGGCAAAAACATCCTCCTTTTTCTCCTTCTCTAAGCATGGCTTTCTTTTCCCCCACACACATATTTTTCCTCCACAAACCCACTCAGGTTCAGCCAGAGCAGAGCAGGGACAAAAGTGAATTATGTGGGTTGGGGTGGACATGTGAGACCTTAAAACCAAAACTGGGCAAAGCCCCAAAGCTCAGGTTACAGGGGCTGATCCTACCTTCAGCAGATACTGTTTGTGTGCAGCTTGGCAGCAGAAACACAGTTGGACTGAAGCCCTGAAACCCGACAGAGGTGTTACAAACCCCACTGAATAGGGGACTGGTGAGGACTTTCCATTTTTGTCCTGGGGGGAAAAGCTTGGTCTACATGCACTTAAAAGCAGAAATCCCAGTGATCCCAGCTGACCTCAGATCACGTTCTTTCTAGCACCCTGATTGATGGATTTTCTAGGCACATTACTCACATCTGTGACGTTCACCACCCCGATCTGTGGTCTGAAGAGGTCAATCTTGAAGGTCTTCTCCCAGTAAGTGATCAGCTGAAGGAGCAAGAAACAAAGCTCAGACAAGGGAGTTTGCAGTAACCCGTTTCACCCATTCCAGCAGCTGAGCTGTGGTGCCAGGAACCTACACCAGTGAGTGCATGAGAGAGAAGAGAGGCTGAACTCAAGCTTGGGCTGTCCCACGTGGCAAAGGAAAGTTCTGAATCCAGGGGTGTTCCCTAGACACCACCTTCATGGAAGGCAGACCCAAATGAGCATCTCTTGGGGATCACCCGTGGTCCAGTTTCCCATCTTTCCCTGTCCCAGATTGCCTGAGACAATTCCCACTCTTGTGCACACACACACACACCCCATCCATAAATTAAACCAAGAAAGACAAGGATCCCCTGCCACTCACCAGAGGAAAGTCATCAGGGTCAATCCAGACAATGCTCAGGTCAGGATTATCCGTGTTGTCCCTGGCAACCTGCTTCAGGATTTCCAGGAACTCAAAACCATCTGCAATGACACTGAACCTCAGCAGCTCTCTCCTGCAAATATGCAGGCACTTTTTGCTTGTGGAGGTTTTCAACTTCCCTCAGTCCCCTGTGCACACAGGAGTTGTTTATAGTTCTTATTAAAATGCTCTCTCCCAGTTCTTCCTTCTGATAATAAGGCTTTTAATTTCAAGCATCCTCCCCGGGTACTGAAATTAGTTACACACGAATTAAGTCTCATAATCCTTCTGTGGAGTGGAACAATGTCACTATTTTCTTGTAGTGAGGTGGGAACTGAGCCCCTGAGAGGCCAAAGATTTTGGGCTCTCCATCCTGGTCAGGACATGGGGCTTCAGAATGCAAACAAAGTTTGCACAACTATACTTTCTTGAGTGACAGAGAATCACATAAGGAGGAAAACAGCCTCCTACCTGGGTCATCTTCTTCAGCAAAAGCCACAATGTGGATTCCCTCCATGTCATCCTCCTGGAAACAACAAGACTATTACTGATGGGCCAGGGGAGGGAGTACAGAGTCTGGGTGGTTGCTGGAGATGAAGAGCAGTGAGGTGCCTTCAAATGATTGCAAAAGGATTCTTGGAGCCCCACTGAGACCCCAGAAATGGGAGCTGAGGTGAGGCCATTGTGGAGACATTAGGCACTGAAGCAGGTAGTTTGGGTGGCATTGCTGAAAGCCTGCATCTAAAACTGAGGTGGGCACTATGATGGAAAAGGAGAGGGAGCTTCTGATGATGTGGGGCAAAACCTTGCATGCAGAGAAGGTCAAGGGCTCTCTAGCATGGGAGTATGGACTCAGCCTCAATGCCTGAGGCCATCTACCCTCAACGTTGGAGCTGCTAGAGGATGGTTTGCAGAGAAAAAAAATACATACTACCATGCTGAGCCCTCCACCATACTCCTTCTGGCCAGCAAAGGCTTTTCTCACAATATGAGAGGTAAGGTGACTCCTTTGGGTCCTTTTTGGATGGTGAAGTGTCTCTGTTCTAGGTGAAGATCTCTGTGAGCAGCAAGGCAAACTGAGTGGGAGGCTCATTTCAGGAGTCCAGTGACAGCCTAGCAGACTGCTTTTCTCCATGAGACACATGACTAATGGGTAATGATATTGGCAAAGGCCAATGGATCTGCTGGCCAGTTCATCATCTGCCTGCTATGAATGTCATCTCTGAATTATCCTATGGATCAGCTTTGCCTTTCTCACCTGCTGCCAGGCCAGGCTTCCATTTCAATTGGCTTTAATGCAAGACAAAATTCCCATCTAAATGCTAATTTCTTTTCCCGGCTGAGCCCAGAGGTGACAAAGCCACCATCAGAAACTGAGAGGAAAAAAAATATACCAAAACCACAACCCTGAAAGATTAAGTGGAAAGCATTATCTTTTGAAACAATAGTGGATGCTGGGCCTTTGCTGGCTCCCTTCAGGGAACACGTTTTCACCAGGGCATTCTAGGCAGATTTACCTGGGATTCAGAGCACTTAGAGTTGGCAAAATTGACACTGGTGCTTTTTCTTCATGTTTGCCAGCAGCATTGTCAGACAGCAAAATAATAATAGTAAAATAAAATATATAGCTATATAATATAGCTCTATTCTGAGCTTCAAGGCAACAAACAAAACTGGAGTGACTCCAGTGAAGGCATTGAGGATGTTCTGAACTGGCAGTGAGATCAGAATCCATCACTTTGTTTCCTCTAGGTACAAGTCCCCTGCTCATAGTGAAGTTATGTTCTGTATTCCCAGGCTGCTGGTGAAGAGAACATCCCACTGCTGACAGTTTACACTTCTCCTGAGGTTATTTTAGAATATGTTGAGTAGAAAAGCAAAACCACTGCGTGTGAAATTTGGGTCCCACTTGAACACCAGGAAAAAAAACCCTTTGAGGGACTTCAGTGGATCTAGGCAGCTCTCTTCTACACAGAACCTGTATTTCCAAACAAAATTCAAAGCTGCTGGGCCTAAGTGACTCATAACTCCTGGTCCAGCTTTATTACCTCTTGCCTTGCTGTGTCAAAGGCTCCCATGGTTTTTGGCACTTTGGAGTCCTGCAGTGTTTTGTGTTACACACCCAAGCAAGCAGGCAACTGAATGCTGCTGTGTGCTGAGCTTTTTGGAGGAACAACTACATCTTTCTTAGTAAAGCACCTGTGCAGCTTTGGTTTTCAGCATTCAGCTGCCACTTGCAAGTCCCTGACAGGCTATTAGCATCGTGCTTGTTCACAGTGAAGACATCATCTGTCATACACGACTTTCCTTTTCACCCTTCCCTTCTCCCCCACCCTCACAGACCAGGAGAGTCCTCTGCGTGTGTGCTGGTGCCAAAGCACTGGTTAGTTCTTTCCAGTGGCTGACTTGCAGCTTGCTCACCCCGTGAGAAGTGCAATCAATGCACAATTTGCTCTGTAATCTATATAATTAACTGAAGAGCCTGCCCTTGCTTGCATTTGGAATGCCACGACTGTTCTGGTACAATTTCCATGAGTCATCTGGTCTGTTACAATCTCCACTGGTCCATAGTTAAGCAAAGCCTTTGAGCACACTCAGGCACTGGGCGACCAAGACTTTCCCTTCTTCCCAGAGGAGGGAAAGTGGCTCTGCAAGGGAGGGAAGCTCCTGGTTTGTGCAGGTGGAGCTCTCGAGGGTTGGTTTCTTGCTGGAGGAAAGCAGGGAACACAAGGCTTCCCACCCACGTGTGCTTACCCACGTCTCAAACATGTCCTCTGGGCGCAGTTTCCGCAGGGTGGCCCTGAAAGGAAGACAGAAAACCCTCTGAGGACACATCCAATCCCATCACACTGCTACCATCATGGAAAAGGACACCGTGGCATTCTTGGTTGGTGGCTGGAGTCATTTTGAGTGTGAGCACTAGGGTAAGTCAACTTATGCTTTTATTGATGGTGATAAAACCCTGTCCTTGTCCCCACTGGAGCCACTGCAGCCATAATTTGTGCTTGGGAAGATGAGGTGCCTCTCTGTGCTCAGATGTGCTGCTGAATTATCCCACATATGGCAGATTGTTCTGTCCTTGCTGAGAGCACAAGGTGATGCATTCGTGCCTGTCTTGCAGTCCCTGGGACATCCCTAATGAGTTTTGTTCCCCTTTTCTCCTGGTTTTACCCCAGCATAATTCCACCACAAAAATCCTTACAGACTCTGCCGAATCAAAGAAGACAGAATAACCTCTGGGAAGAAAATTTAGATCCTAATAATCACTGGAAAGAAAATTTAAACCATGAGACAGGCCAAAGCAAAATGTTTTTGAGAAGTAGTTCCACTAGAGCATTGGAAAGGAGGAACATTTTCCAGATGTTTGTAAATAATCTGGGGAGCCACTGAGCACCTTGGCAGGTTTGGATTTCAGGAACCTGATTTAGTGAGACTTCCTTTAATTCTTTCTGAGACTTGGCACTTGCAAAACACAAGACCCACATCCTTGCTCAGACCAAACACCACATAGCATCTTGAAATATGTAAGACTTGGGGGGTTTCCACTTCAGTTTTGTGCTATTGGAGAGCTTGCCTTATTAGGCCAACATTTAGCTGAGTGTTTAATCAGCCTCCTGATGCTGCTGCTCATCAGAAAGAGATTGGGAAAAAAAATAAAAAATGGGAAGAAGCAAGGTCAGGAAGTCCAGGAGGTCAGGAAAGTGACCTGTGAGTACATGGGAGATACAGAACCCCTTCATATTTCAGAAACAAATCAGAGATCTGTTTTCAAGTCTGGTGACTCATGGATTCCAGAGATGATCTTCATCTCTAAACAGGAGTTGTGTTCCATGGTTCCTCTGAGCTTGGGGTGAGCTCAGAGCCTGCCCAGACTGTCTGCCAGCAGGACAGGGACACAGCAATAGCAAAGCTGTACTGGGGCAGGAGGGCACAGGGCAGAATCTGGCCTTGCCTTGAGAGGGCTTGGAGAAGATCATCCTCTGTACAGATAAAAATTAGAAGCATGAGCAAGTAGGGCAAGGTGTCTACTCTCCACTGCCTGCAAGCCTCCCTGGATTTTGAGGGAGGACTAACCAGAAAGGAGAAGGGAAGTTGTGTTGTCACAGTCCTATGATGCTGGGCTCATTGCAGCACAGATGCTTGCACCTTGGGAGAAGGAAAAGACCAGCCAAAAATACAAAAGCTGGGTCAGCACATCACCAAAAGGTGGTCTTCATCCTGCTTTTTTCTGAGAGGGATGCCCTAGAGGGGGCCTCCCTGTGCTGGCAGATACCCTTACGTGCTCCCCAAGGCCAGGAGTGTCCATGTACTGTGTACC
Source organism: Ceyx cyanopectus (assembly GCA_013401355.1). Taxonomy (NCBI): domain Eukaryota; kingdom Metazoa; phylum Chordata; class Aves; order Coraciiformes; family Alcedinidae; genus Ceyx; species Ceyx cyanopectus. The sequence goes on along the minus strand of VYZU01053874.1, from coordinate 12,270 downwards.
TTTTGTGCTCCTTCACAAATTCAACCAGCTCTTCTTCTGAGTAAGGCTTGTCAGGGATGTGGACAGGCTCATCCATAAAGGGCTCATAGAAGTCCACCTCGTTCATCTTCAGCCCAAGCTTCTTGGCAACCTGTTGCAGTGCAGATGGACAGAGGTCAGTGAGCCTAACGTGCCTCTGCCCACTCAGAGCTTCTCCCACTGGCAGTGATGAGGTCAAGGTTCTTGCTTGCCGTCTCAGAGCATGTATTCTTAAGGGGGCACAACAAAATACAAATGGATCTTTCCTTGGTTAAAAAAAAAGCCACTCTCAAGCACCAGGGCAGAGCAAGGCCAGAGTCAAGGTCCCATAAACCTACTAGGGCTGGTTTCCAAACCCAGATTAGGACCTGTCTCCGTGCTGCAGAAATGGCCTTTTCTCTTGCTACAGGCCCAAATCCAAATCCAACACTACAGGAACACTGGAAATGAGAAGCTGGAGCCAGATATTAAATATGGGAATATCCTGACCTTCTGGAAAACAAGTGGTGGAGCCTGTGAGCTCCCACAGAGCTCTGTGGATGCTTACCCCTTTGTCAAAGGTGGCAAAGAACTTGACATATGGCTGGAAGTGTTCAGCAGCTTCTTCAAAAGCCTTGTAATCTGGAAAGAGAAAAAGGGAATGAAGAAAAGAATTCACAGGCAGCTGGCCATGCTCTGATCAGCACAGAAGGCATCAGGGAAGAACAAAAATAAATTACTGAAAAAATACATCCAATAATGATATTGTGTTTCTTCCACCCTTCCAGGATTTCCAAACAAGGACCATTTCATGTGGAGTGAGCAAGCCATGTGCTGTGCAGCCCCACACTGAGGGGGAGCTTTGCTCTTTTTAGATGCTCACTCAGTGACTGTAACCTTAGCTGAGTTAGGGTGAGGGAGGCTGACTTTGCTTCAGGACCCCTTCAGTGACCTCCCCCTCCTTCTCCAGGAGCACCTTGCAGAAGGGTCACCCCTGTTGGTGCAGGAACAGGCTCCTGCAGAGCAACTCAAGAAACCCCTCTGCCACCCCTTCAGCAGCTCTGGCACTGTCACAGCCTGCCATGTGCCCCAACACCCTTCATGCTGATGCAGAAGAAGTGATGCCCAGCTCCCAGAGCCCTGCCCCAGCCCCCAAGGCCACGTTGCTCTTACGTTCAGAGTCTTCTCCTTTGAAGTAGCCAATGAGTTTGATTTCATCATCGATTTGGTCAAAGGCCTGGAGCTCCAGCTTGCTGTTTATGACCTCCACAGGGTCTTCTAGCAGCTGCCATGAGAAATGCATTTAGTAACATCCTGATTGCAGCACCAGCCCGTGCCTGGCAGAGGGTGTCACTAACAGCCCAAGTGGGGAGAAAGAGGTCACCCAGTTGCTGTTGGAAATCCTGCTGAGTGCTCTCTGCCTTCATGTGAGGAACTGAGAGATGCAGGTCACCCTCAGAGGGACCTGTAGGTTCACTGCAAAGATTACAGCATCAAGAGGGAAGATGAGAGAAGTCTGGGTAACCCAAATGGATACTGAGGGACCTTCTGTGGTGAGAGGGAAGTCGTCTGGGGACTGTGAAGCTCTGTAAATGGTGGATATATCTGTTTTCGAGTGGCATCTGCTGGAAGAGGTGATTGTGAGGAGCCTGCTTGTGGCAAACATTAAAAGTGTCACGTTAGAGAGTGGCCATACACTGTTTTGGAGCAGTGAAAAGTCTGGATATGAATTCTCATGGCTGATCCTCCTATGCAGAATGGGTTAAACCCATGCTTTGGCTCCAGACACATCACAGTGTTAGCAAGGAAGCTGAAAGACCTATCTGCTCCTTCAGGCTGTAATTGATCCAGACTTTATTTCTGTTTTCTTAACGAGCCACTGCTGGTGAAAAGGTTTGGTCTGATCACTTTGCCTAGCAATTCTGGTGTAAATCAGGTGTGGTTTAGCTAGGAAACTAAAAACAAACAAAAAAAGGACTAGAGAACCTCTGTCTTTGTTCTTGTTTTCCTAGGTATTTTCCCTCTCAAGTGGAAAGCAGACAAACAGAAATTCCTGCTCTCTGCACAGGTCACAGAACATGAGTTTTTCAGCAGCACACCACAAAGCACAGCAAGCAAAACCTCACAAAGTGCCTTAGACTGCACCCTTGGTGAGTGATGCTCTGGCATGAGGCTGTGCTTCTGCTGTGTCCACAGCAGCTCCTGCGGCCATAGTTGTGATGGCCTGAGCCATGAGAACCAGGGATCCCACCACTTACAGGGTCACAGCAAAGCTCTGCCCTCTCTGTGGCCCTCCTGGGTGGGGCAGATGCCTGTTTCTATCCCTGAAGCCACTTTGCCTGTGTTTTGGCCACAATACCAGCTTTCCTGGGATGTTATGGTCAGACAAGTATTTGGGAAGCTGGCAAATGTCATCTCTGCCAGTGTGTGGCAAACAGGGATGGAATTGCAAATAAAGATAAACCTGTTTGGGTTTTTTAGCAGAGTGAATATCTGCAAGGTGTTCTCTGAGAGGCTTTATCTGGGTCTGAGCTTATCTGCTTACATCCAAGAGGAATTCCACCAGGACATCCGTGGCCAGTTCCCCATCAAATTCAATCAATCTCTCATCCTTAAAGACATACAGACTTCCCTCTTCCACCAAGCCTGAAAGGAGACGGGAAACAAAATATGCTCAACATGTTTCTAAAAGCACTTCTGCAGAGTTATCTTGTTTGAGATTCTAGCAACACCTACTGGGAAAACACCACTGCCAGTTAGTTGGGTTGGTCCAGTGAGCAACAACACGAGCAGCCTCCTGACTGCTGTCCCATGGCATGAGGGACAGGGCTCAGTCAGAACTTGTGCTAGCTTCTTCCCAAAGGTTGATCTTTTTGCTCACCCCTCTCATCTTTGTCCTCCACCCCCCTCACCTTGATCCTGTCTGTGCTGGAGTGGGCAGATTGCCATCTGCACCCTCCCCATCTCGGTGAGAAGTATTTGGCTGCCCTCTCCAGGGCTGGCTGTTGAGCCTGATTCCTACTGTCTTCCCAAGCTATTCCAGAGATATCACTTATGGGACTCACCTAACTTTTTAGCAAGTTTGGCATCCTTCTTGGAGTCCACCATCCCAAAGCCGATGCTCCTGGGTTCCAGAACCTGAGCTGCCAGCTGTGGGAGAAACCAGAGAGCCCAAAGTTAGTGGCATTAACACCCCAGGGTAGCTAAAGGGCACCAGGCCCTGCTAGCTTGGCATGACAGACACAAGTGACCCATATTCTGCTTTCTAACAGCACCAATGGTTGGGAGGCATCACATGCTGCCTCCTCGCTGAGATAATGCTGCCCAGAGGTCACAAGGGTTGGGTTTCTTCCCACTATGTCACAGCACCAGTCTGCTGGTGATGCCACGTGCTGTTAACTCCCGTTTGACACTCAGGCACTGGAAGAGAGCTCCTGACCAGTCCAGAGGCACAATAGCTTGGAGAAGAAGGGCTTTCTCCACTGTAAAGCAATAGCTGTCTCCTCTGCTGTGGCCTCCTGTGGGACAATGTGAGGTGTGGGCACCACAGACATTTTAACTCTGGAAGTTAAAAGCAGCAGGGGCTGCAAACTGCAAGGGATGAAGGGCATGGTTGCATCATGTTTCTTTCAGACACATCATGGAGCAAAAGAAAGCTGTGGGAGTCCTGGCTTTGCAAAAGCAATGCTTTCTGCTATTAAATGCTTTCAAGTCATGTCTACTGTCCAGGTTTCAGTCACCTCCCAGTTCCTGCTCCCTTCTTTTCCCTGAAGAAATTAGTCTAATCCCAGCCACCCTTGTGTTTGTCTCCTTGCAGCTTCTCCAGACTGCTGCCCCCTGCTCCCACCACTTTTGAAGAAGAGGCCTCTTGAAGATATCAAGTTCCTGCCTGTCTTGTGAAAATAGATATGTGAGGAAAGGAGAGATGCTCTGCAAGTGCCCCGTGGTGGGAGCGACCCCGGGTGAGACCCTGTGAATTCCAGATGGGCTCCATAGAGATGCAGTGACCCTGAGAAATGAGCCCCCTTACCCACCAGCTGACTGACTTAGCCCCACCACAAGCACACCAGAGACCCTACAAGGGGGTACTGATGCTCTGAGACTACCAAGCAGCTGTAAGAGCACCCTTATCCTTCCTCCCTCCCAGATCCACAAATGCCACTAATGCTGATGAGCTGTCCCCCCCTCTCCCAACCCTGCTGAATGAAGGGGGATGAGGATCAGGGACTGGGGGCCTCTGGGATAGGAATGTCCCTATTAGGGCACAGCTGCCTGTGCTCAGAGGCAGGAGGCTGGAAGGGGAACAGAAGAAAAGCTGTGGCCAGAGAGATGGTGGGCTGATTTATGAGGACACCCTCCCCCAGGACTCATTTTGGCACACTCAGAGCCAGTTTGAATGTCACCCAGCAGCACTGCCCCTGTGTCTGCACAGCCCCTTGGCTCCCCCTCTATAAATAGCCTCTGCCTGTGCCCAGCCTCTGCAAGAGTAAGCAGTGATTAAAGGCACGGGGAGCAGGAGTTACAGGGCAGCTCCCTCTCCTGTGCACTGGGGCATCAGGGGTCTGGCCAGATCCTCATGTTGTCAGCCTCCAGCCCTTCCTTGAAATGCTGGGGGATGACAGAGGACAACCTGGCCATCAGGGCTCAGGGAGATGGGGAGTGATGAGGAATATGGTTGTCTTCTCCCTTCCACAAATGTGAGTCCCCAGGCTTGCCCTGAAGACAGATTTGTCTGCCAACCAGCACAGCTTGACTTGATCCCCCTGCAGCTACCTGACCTGTTGTGTTTTGGGGGAAACACCACAAAAAGGGTGCTGGTATTATGCAGGAAACAGGTGATCTCACTGCTCTTTCCTTGTGCTCTGCCAGTGACTTGAAACAAAGATGAGGCTTCATGTCCAGTGCTTATGCTTACAATGGATACTGCCTGTATGGGGCAGAGCACTGGTCTGTGTTACACTTCCATTAATAAGGCAGCTGAGCACTGGTCTGACCAGTCTGGCATCCCTTCTCCTGCTTCAGGCCTTGGCTGTCCACATTAGAGCACCTCAGTGCAGCTGGTACCCAACAATGGACAGACAGATGGAGATGGGCACCTGTTGTATATATATAGATGATCTTCTAGGTCCCTTCCAGCCCCTAATATCTGTGATTCTGTGATTCCCCAGGCATCTGAAAGTGGGCAGTGATGAGAGAAGTTTTCTGTTTCCCATTGTGGCAACCTGCCTTTACTGGAAAAAGGAATGGAGCCTGCATGATCATCAGCTTTCATGGTCAACGTGTCCCCACTTGTTTGGCAGGTGTGTAGACCATCAAGGAGTTCCTCACAGTCAGTGCTTTGAGGCTCTGGCTGCACTGTGACCAGAGGTAAAACACAGACAGCCCAAGGGAAGACTATTCAGTGATGGTCAGCCCAGTACATACTCCATTTAGCTGCTTATTTACAGCTATGTCAGCTATGTGGCAAAGTCAAGGCAGTTTAAGGCCAATAGTTCTTGACTCCTACACTCAGGGGATGGTTAGGGTTTCTTGGAGGTGTTTGAAGGAGCTCAGAAATGTGCAGAAAAGCTGCAACACCTGCTACAGACAAGTGGTTGGGCATGAGAGGGGGTGTTGGCAAGAAAGGAGACATTGATCAGGAGTAATGTGCAGCTTATGCAAGGTCACCCTTCACGGGTGCAGCCATGTAGAAGGAAGCATGGGAGCTTGCTGGGAAGGAGCAAACGTGTCAAGAAAACATGGGTGACAGAATGCAAACCTGTTTGTGTGAGACTGGTCACTTCTTTAGGGCTTGGGAGGCAAAACAAGGTCACAGTAATGCTGGAAGTGTGCCTGTTGGTGTGGCAGGGCTTGTGTGACTGTGCCCAGTGAGACTGGCTTTGCAAGTGTGCATGGGCACAAGAGCTTAGAGATGTTCTTCTGAGGAAGCTCATACAGAGAAGAAGGTGTGCAACAGGGGGGGTGTGTAGGAGAGTGCACATGCACAGTATGTGTGAGCTCCTGGGGAGATGGGTCTGAGAGGTGAAAGTGGGCAGCCTGCCTCCTTCTGGTCTTACGATCTCAAAGGTCTGTTCCAGCCTCAGCAATAGTTAATTCTGTGTAATAATTCTGTGTAATAATTGTATGTAATTCTTCTCTGTGACTTTCACTCTGAGATAATGAGGTGAGTGGAACAGCCTGTGCCCACCCATAGAGCACTGGGGTCTTGCACCAGGGAAATCTTTATGTGACATGAGACTTTTGGGACCTGGAGGCACTTTGCAGGGTGGCAGTACCTCTGGTGGCTTTTTCAAGTGCAGGTTATGCAGGGGCTGGACATTACTTCTGCCCTTGCTCTCCCAGCTTTCCAGTACAGCAGGTGAGTCTGACCATGCTTAGGTGGGGACATATTTCCATATCCATGTTTGAACCCCAAAAAGCATCAAAATACAGAGCACACCAGAGGCACAGCAGCTTGGCCAGTTGCCCCCTGCTCATTACAGTATCAAGCATTTATATATCCCCTTACAGTATTTTCTGATTCCATAATGCTAGTGGGATTTGAATGCAGATAATGTTTCTAATCTTGACAATCCTCTTGGCTCAGGACCTCGGGTCAGAGGTGGCTGTAATGTAAGAACACAGCCCCTCCTCCTCCTCCCTTTAAATTCATATCACTTGAAGTCTTGGCTGCCCAGAGCCCCTGCCTTCATGTCAGCCTCTATAGTGAGTAATTTAGCTTCAACAGCTGCACGGGGAGATGAAGGGGAGAAGCTGCCCTGGAAGAACTGGACCTAACTGGTCATGAAGTCCCTGAAGTATAACAGGAGCTTTGGCAGGCAGAACTGCCTGAGAGCATGAGCAAAGATTCTAATATCTCATAAACTCCTATCTCAGGCACATTTTGCAGCCTCCCAAAGTGCACGAAGCCTTTGTAATATACACTTTCTAACCACGGGATCACAGGCTGCATGCTGTGAGTCTGGGAGCATTTCTCCTTTCTCCCCCTTCCTTCAATTAATAGCTATACTTGAAATGGGGTAGGTGTGAGGGAGTGCATAGCCCTCAGGGATGTGACAGCCCAAAGTGAAGCTTGAGAGCCACCAAGTAAATCTAACCTAAACTTGCATGGTGTCAAGAGTTAGGCAATCTGAATAATGGGGATGGAAAGAAACATCTCCCTGCTGGAACATCTCAGCTTCATGCCTACTACACCTATCTGAACCTAGGTGTGATGCTGGGAAACTTTTGAGCTTTAATAAGCTCCACAGGGTCATTCTGAATCCAAGGTTATAGAGCAGCAGAAGTTTCACCACTGCCTGACCATGCTCCTATTCCAACCTTGATCATTTGGTGTCAGTTTTGCTGCTAAATGGCAGACAAAAATCCAGCAGAGAGGGTTTCAAATGGGGGTGGGAGTGGTGGGTGTTGCAGCATGGTCAGTTTGCACTGTGGAGTGACATGATGCCTTTCTGGCCTGGATTTTCTTCCCACTTCTTCAACACCTGACTGGAACTCCCACTGACAGTAAGGCTCATCTTCCCCAGCTGCTGGGACCAGGTCACTGGGGACATTCAGGTGTCTGTGAGAACTTCTGTGAGCAAACTTCTCTTAAGCACAGGGAGCTTTCTGCTTCCTAACTGTCTGTGATGGAAGAACAAAAGCAATGTAGGGAGCAGAGCAAGGAGAGGTGAAGAGGACACAGCCCTCGAGCAATTTACACTTCTCTGGTGCCTCTCTCCCACTCTCTTGAAAGCTGCAGTTTACACTGATGGTCAAAAACTGTTTAATGTAATGATTAAGGTTTTATATCACTAAATCTTATGGGTTTTTTGTTTTGTTTTCAGAAACAGCAGGAGTAGATGACAAAAGTCTAGGGTATTTCTCCCAACTATTTGAATCCTCATGCAGCACTCACCTTCACACTGCAGTTGGTTTCTCTGTTGTTCAAGCTGGTGGGCAGTTTACTGGGGAGCAGAGGGTTTTAGCTCCCATTCCTAATGCTGTGATGTCACCTCTAGCATCCCCTTGCACACCCTGCTAGTATCATTTTGGGTTCTTCCAATATTCAGGCTGGTGAATTAGAGCTCCTGAAGTGTCATGGTAAGAGAAGGGGGCAGAAGCCTGGAGAGCAGCAGTGGGATCCAGGTGAGGGCACGTTGGTCCCACCTTCCTGTCTTTTTCCATCACCTGAGCTGACTCTAGAGGCTATTTATTGCTGAACCTGCCCTTCCAGGGCATTGATGCTCCTCAGACTAAAAGGCAAGCCTCCAAATATGGAACATCCAAAGGTCACTCCCGCAGAGGTGGCTTTCACAGGTAATGCTCCAAGAAAGCCACCCCAGGGCTCTTATTGCTGTGCAGCCACTCAGCCCAGGCAGACATATGATGTGCTCTTTGGCTGTCCCCCTGAAGGTTTTGCATAGTTAGGGCAGTATTTTTATCTGCACTGGGCATCCCTAATTTTAGAGAGCTGTAAGCCAAAGTGCAGCCTTCCCAACCATGAGCTAACCAGGGCCAATGCCCCTGCCACCCAGCACCCATAGGTGCAGAGACCACCTGTTGCTGCTCCCAGCCAGTCCTCACTGGTGCTGCATCACAGGTGTTTTGCTGACTCAGCTGGCTGGCTTGCACACCAAGGGCAAACCAGAGCATGTGCTGACCCAGGCTGTAGGGTCTGGGATGGTGCTTGGGGGGCCACCCTGCTAAATCTCCCTTTAGTCAAAGACAGTCCCCAGATCATGCCTCTGGTCTCTGTTTTGTCAGAGGCCTTTCTGGCCTCAGAGAGGCTGCTATGAAACCATGGATGCTGCCATGAAGCCCACGCAGGGCTGGAGGAGGGAAGTATGCTGGACATTCAGCCCATTCATGCCTGCAACCATTGACCTACACCTCCAGCTCCCAGGAGCAAGCCAGATTTGTTGAGTTTCTGACAAAGTGGGTGTGAGGCAATGCCTCTGAAACCTCAGAGTCCAGGATGCTGCAGGTGGGAGTCAGCAGCACTGCAGGAAGTATAAGAGAGGGGGAGCCCTGAAGGAATGGAGGGGTCCTTGAAACAAGAAAGGCCTTTTACCCAAGGACTGAGCAGTGAGAAAGAAGAACTGAGGGAAGTTTTAAAAATATACAGCTCCCTTTGCACAGGTCTGAAGGTGTCAAAGGTCTGCTAGCTAACTCTGTTCCACCTCCTGCCAGGGTTGGACAGGCTTCCCGGAAAAAGGAGGTATCATGTACAGCAGCTGGCCTTTGCCAAAGCTGTGCCAAGGAGCAGGCAGGAATGAGCACCATCAGCACTGCCTCCTCCTGAGGCTCTGGAGAGGAGCAGAAACCTGCTCTGCAGCCCACCCAGGAATTGAATTCTTCACCATTGCTGCTTGTTCCATTTCCTCTGGCAAGGTTTGTCTCACGTATGTAGGTAAATCCCAGTGTGCAAAGGGAAATTAAAAAGGTGAACTTGGAACCTGCCATTTATTTCCTTGGCTGTGGATTCCTCCCCCTGCTGCCTGTTATTTAGGGACAGAGGCTGGAAAGGACATCTCTGCTCCTCAAACCCGGGGCCGTGTCATTCAATCTCAGTCACGACCTGGTCAATGTGCATTTCAAACTCATTGGGCTTGTTGTCCCCTCCTCTGGAGATTAGGGACTTCCTAGTTTCCAGACTTAGTTTATTCATAGCCCATTTGTCCTCAGGCTTTGTGCTTAAATAGCTCTTCTCCCTCTTGGGGATTTCAAGAGAATGATGGTATCCCCTTCCCATTCTGCCCACAGATGAAGCTGGGGCAGAAGGAAGGGCAGTAACATTCTAGGTGCTGCTGCTAAAAATCAGTGCTCCGCTGGTTGGTGATGAATTGAGACCTACTTACATGGTCTCAAAGGGCAAAGTAATCAGCACACACTTCCCTCATTTCCCTTCCTTCCTCATTTTTGCATTAACTTACCTGCAGTGGAAGCCACCACTTTAGTAGCCATGGAAACCAAACCACCCCTTTTATTACAGGTATGCACAAGACATTTGCACTGTAGGCTTCCTACACACACCTATCCAGCCAGGTGTGCCTTGCCCCTCACTCTGGGGATTTGTTCTGTGGGGATCCAGAGATCTGACAGTTCCTGTGACACTCACTGAACATGCCTTGTATAGAAATCTACCCAGCCCAGGAAATTGTTTTGAGGCCCTGTCTCCTGAGCATGCCTGTTTTTGAAGAAAAAGACTGAAATTTGAGTTTATGAAACAGAGAAGGATCCTTAAAGAAAGTGCTTGGATTTATATTTATATTTATATTTATATGTTTATATTTATATATTTATATTTATATCTATATTTGTATTATTTATATTTATTTAGTTCTATTATTTGTATTTATACTCTACCTAGAGATGGGGATCTAGAATCTCATCTCCTGGTTCATGTGAATTTCTGAGATAAACTACATAGACCTAAACTTTTAAACCTCTTTTTTGTGATGTGTCAGAAGCAGAGAAGGATTTTTATTTTATTTTATTTTTTGCTTTATATTACAAGTCTCTGAACTCTCATGGGAACACCTACTCTCAAGAGATTTCAAGACCATATGGTTTGAACTACCTCAAAGCCAGCTGATCTTGCACCCATGTTTTCATCCTGGGCTGGAAGTTGCCATAGTTTCAACATCTGATAAATAAATTCACCAGAGGAAGCTACTGTCTTTGACTGAGCACTGAGAGGATCTCTTGCAATGTAACCTCAGGGATTTATATTCCCAGGTTTGTAGGGCTTTTTTCTAGGCTTGGTTGTCCCCAGACCCTGTCCTTACCAAGCATCCCCTAGCAGTATAGGTGGCAGGAGCTTATCAGAGCTGCTTCATGATGGTTTTCACCTTCACTCCCTTTCTAAACTGGAAAGGAATGCTGGGTTGCAGGGAAACCTTGGAAGGGAAGAGACTGCTCTGAAAGAAGGAGATGTCACCACATGAACTCAACCCCTATTAGAAACCAGAGGACCTAGGAAAGAGAGTTCCTCACTTGTGGGAGAAGTCACAGAGCTTGGAAACCATGCTTGTGTCCAAGGGACAGCATATTTCTAGGCTGGAGGACTCTGTCCACAGCCACCTTGCCCTTTGTGTGCTTTGTAGCTGTGGATTTTTTCCACATGCTGAGTCTAAACTGATGGCTTGATCTGGAGTCAAGAAGGAATTAGTTGAAGCTGATGGGGCTTTAGTTTGCTTCAGCAACATGACACTCCATCTACTACCTGGGCACATCTGGGATTTTCTCCTAGCAGATTTTCAGGAATCAAGGCATTGGATCACTCCTGTTCTTTTCTACATGTCTTATTTATTCAGGTCTTTGGAATTATGCATTTATTTTAAGGTACATATGGGAGAAAGAGAAAGGGTACATACACTATTTGGCTTTTTTTCCTGGATTTAACATGCATTAATCCCCCATATGCACACACACTCATGTTCACTGGGCAGTAGGACATAACCCTTAACCACACAGATCAGACTTTGCTTAGTTGACATCTGTTTTGGATGAAGCCATAGTGATGGAAAACAGGGCCATTTTATGGATGGAAGACACCTCCTAGACTGTGTAAGCAACACCTCTTGTAAGTCAGTAGTTAGATTCTCACCACAGTAAGATGGAAAAGCCTGAGATGCTCCAGAAAGTCATCTTACCACACGTAGTACCCTATGCTGGGAAACCACCCAAGCTGGCCTGCAGGAACCAGGGGCTGGAGGGTTTGTGTCTTGAACACCTTATTTCAGGGGTAAAGGACCTTCAGCAGTCAGAGCTCTCCTGAAATTAGACACACAAAGCCTTCCTGAGTGAGCTTTTCCCAGGTTTGGCTGGAAGGAGAGGCTCTGCCACTGCCTCTGGGTCTGCCCAGCAGCTCACTACTGGAGTACTTGCTCAGATCATGGGAGAGCTGGGTTCAGCTGCTGACTGCTTCCAGGAACACCAGTCTCAGGCAGATCATCTCCCAGTGAATGGCTCCACACAACCACAGAGCCACTGCAGGCATTTCTTTCCCTCTCTTAGTGAAAACACAGTGAGATCCCACAGCTGGATGAGCCCTGCCAGTGCAAACTGAGAGTGACCTCCAGAGCATTATCGTGCCAGGTGAAGGAGGTGAATCCTGTCACAAGAGGGAGCAGATCACAACCTGCTTTGCTCACTCCTTTCACAAGTGCCCTCATGCTTGAGTTAGGGCATAAATCAGGAGCACCAGCACCTATGCAGGATAAAACACACCCTACCACTCACTGACTCTCCCCATCTGATTCCCACAGGTGACAGAGGCAAAGAGTGCTC
>VYZU01053873.1:0-26022 GCA_013401355.1 Ceyx cyanopectus | reverse complement strand
GATAATGGATAGACCAATGGACTAGTCTTACAGAGACTGCAGAGATCCTCAGCAGCTTGGTAACCAAAGTAAAACTTAATTCTTGTGCCTGCTAGTAGAAAAGTCATGCATTTAAGAACATGGGTGTGACAAACACCAAAACATTTGCCTTTTGGAAATCCAGCAAGATGCTCACCACAAAGATACTGCAATATGGTAACTGCTTCATTTTTTAAGGATTATTTGTACTGCAGGGAGTTCTTTTAAAATGAAAACTAACTTTATAAAACACTTTATCTTGTATCCCATTATGTTAATCAGCTGTAAGCAAATAGCCATGAAAGTCAGCTCTTCAGGTAATATTCAGGAATATGTATGAAACAATTATAACTTACGAGATATTTTGACTTAAGAATCATTGCCTTTGAAACCACAGATTATTGAATTTGGTGAAAAATAAGATACAGGGAGCTAAAGGTGATATAAGAGAAATGCACATTATTAGAAAATGTAAATTATGTTTCTCTTTCTTCCCTCCTCTCACTCCACCCTAGGTGACTCATACAGCAGTGGGCCAGACAGCACTCCCATGGGCAGCATTGAATCTCTCTCTTCTCACTCCTCTGAGCAGAACAGCACCACCAAATGCACACCCTTGCAGCCCAGGATAAAATCAGCAGGAATCCCATGGATTGCCTCTCCCCCTTCCTCTAATGGCCAAAAGAGTTACAGCCTCTGGACTACAAGTCCAGAATCATCATCAAAGGAAGATGCAACCAAAACAGATGTGGAATCAGACTGCCAAAATATAGCTGCTGTCACTGGACCAGAGAATGCCTCTGCACCAACAGACCTGACCAGAAAGAGTTCTTACAGTCTCCCTGGCCTGAAAAGGTCTTCAGCATCTTCCCTGAGGTCAATTCCAACAGCTGAAGGTAATTTCTAAGGTCTTTTAGAACATCTATGTTTACTGTGGCACATCAAAAAACAAGAGCTGCAATTGAAAGCTTATATTAATTTTTTTTGGGGGGTAGTATGTTCTTCCAGTTTCTATTGTTTGTTACCTGTAGAGTTCACACAGCTTAAAAGTTACTAGGGTTTCTTACAATCTAAAGTAATCTCTATCCTGCTATACCTCATCTAGACCACTGATTGGTAAGAAGATTGCTGGTTTATAAGAAGTCTTGATAGCTATAAAAAGAATGAGCTCCAGCGGACTGAGTGCAAGTGTCAAGTTTGCCATTGATTTGTCAATAGGATAAGTAATACAAATACAAGGAGGCTAAATAAGCAGTTATGTTCAAAGTCCTAAAAGAACTTACAAAGTTCTCTCCCCCCTACCCCCGTGGAGTGCACAAGTTTTTTTCCTAAGACTTCCAGATATGAATTATTAATAGTATTAATAATGTAAAATAATAATTATAATGTATAACAATTTATCAAATAGAATAGTACTATAAAATAATAACCTAAGTATCATGTTTATATTGTGGGATCTCTTTATATAATGACATCTTTTAAAGCATTATTAAGTATCTTCTCTTTTGGAAATAAACACAAAAGTAGATTCAGTTCTTGTCTTGAAGAATGNGTGGATTTGAGTCATTTTTATATTAAATGAATTTAGTATGTTCAGTGTTCACCTAGGAAACCATGTGTTCCATACAGTACTAAGCACCTTACGATAAATAGACTGAAGCAGATAATCAGTTAATGGATGTGGGAAAAAGTCTGTCTCTCTATCACTGCCCCTGCATTTCAGGTTTTTTGAGGCAGAACGTACGGTTTTGTGCATTACTTAACTCACTGATACCAGGATCTTACTGGAACTGTTGAGAAATGTGAAAAACAAAGCCAGCCAAACAAACAAACAAAAAACCACAAAAACAAACCAAGTCAGTCCATGAATCAAAAAGTAGTAATCTGAAGTAACATAACTGTAAAGAAAGATGCCAATGTACACTGAGATGTGTGGCAGTAGAATATGACTGTCATCTGACAAAAAGAAAAAGCTGTCAAAAGGCTCACTGATTTTGTCTGAGAGAAGCAGCTTACATGAATCAAGGCTGTTCTTGTTTTGTATAGTACGTGAGCTATAAGATGATCAAAAAAAGAGGGTGGCAGAGTAGGAAAGGGGTATGAAAAGAGCAGGGCAGTAATTTAGGGAAGAAAAGTATAAATCAAGGGACTATAATGTTTTTAAGTCAGTGCCCTAAGCTGAGATAAATGACTGCTTCACCAATTCAGCATCATTTCATCCCCAACACTNAAGGCTCCACCAAACCCTGATTTGCCTCCCAGAATGTGCAGGAGATTAAGATTAGATACTGCATCAAGTAATGGCTATCAAAGGCCAGGATCTGTGTAAGTCAAGGCCCTCTGGAGCTTTATGTTGTTCAAGTATTGACTACTATAAAGTGATCCCAGAGAGAAACAAATGTTGTTGAAAAAGCATCCATGAATACTTCATTTTAATACTTCTGTATTTGTAAATTCTTCATGAAAATAGTAAAAAAAGACAACAGCACAAAATATTTTAATCAGTTGACAAACTCTCATAGACTTCATTAGACAACAGATAAGGTCTATAATGAAGAAACATATCATTGGAAATGGATATTATCTCTGGTTATTCTGGAATTTAATGTTTAAAGGAGCATAAATGCTACTTTTTGTCCATGCTGCTATATCAAGATTATCAGATGTTGTGTAAGTCCAAAATTGGAGAAAGGGAAAAAACCCCAAACTTCTGCTCTGAAATTTCTTCAGTTACTGCATGTTACATAGTTGATTTCTAGCATCTCATCTTTTATTTGCCTATTTTTATTTCAATAGGAAGATGCTTCTATGCAATAGAATTTACAGTCTGTTGAGGTTTTGGGCAGCAGTGATTCTCAATTGTTTTAGCACAGATTTAAGAATCAGAAGACCTTTTCTGTAATCCTGACTTAGATCTATAACTTCTCTGTCCTCATGTGATTTCCAGATTTGCAGAGAACCAAGCGTTTTCCAAATACTGCAGGATCCCTTTCAGCTTCTCCATTTTTTAAACTGGATCACTGTAGTCAATTCACAGGCTGTTCTGTCTTCCTTAAACAGAGAATACTGCACAGCTCCCAGCATGATAGTGACAGACTGGCAGTAAAAGCATTTCCAATACATCTACTGGCCATCCATGAATATAATTTTAAATATAGAGTGTTGAGACCTCCTATTGACTCAGCAAGGCATTAGGGCATTCTGCTGTAAGAATTCTGCTGATTAGGGATAGCTTTTAAATTTCCTCTGTTTCTCTGAGTATTTAAAACAATTAAAAAAAATAAGTGTCTGTATCTTCAGATGGTTAAAAGTGAAAAGTCTATTTAGTGAATGCATGAAATACAAAGCAAGGTGGTGATTTTATTTTCAGAGTGACTGCAGGAGTGCAATTGTTTGAAAGTGCTGGTTCACTTAAACAAGGTTCTTCAGGACGGTAAGTGCTTCATACTCTTTAAAAAATTGTAAAATCCTTACTCTTTTTCTGTCTTCAAAGGCTGAGATAGAGGTATTGGAGGTTTTTTCTGTGTCTTTTGGATAGCATCATATAGCACACAAAATTTCTCTGGTTTATTCAACTCATCCTTTCTCCAAAATAAAGCTAAATCTAGTAGAGAATAACAGCCAATCTGACCATATGTCCATGGGGGGAATTGCAGTGAGAGATGCTCAGGTTAGTGATCTGATTAAAGACTCAGCTACAAGAGTAAATAAGCAGGATTTAAATTAGGATGAGGGTGCTATACTTATTCCATACAAAGTTTTTATATACATATTTTTCAGCAGAGTAACAAACAAACCAACCAATAAACAAACATAAACCCATCAAACACTACAAAAACCCACAACAACCAACAAACCAGCAACTGAATCTTTGTTCATGGAACTATAACTGCCTCAGGTNGGTTTTTTGAGGCAGAACGTACGGTTTTGTGCATTACTTAACTCACTGATACCAGGATCTTACTGGAACTGTTGAGAAATGTGAAAAACAAAGCCAGCCAAACAAACAAACAAAAAACCACAAAAACAAACCAAGTCAGTCCATGAATCAAAAAGTAGTAATCTGAAGTAACATAACTGTAAAGAAAGATGCCAATGTACACTGAGATGTGTGGCAGTAGAATATGACTGTCATCTGACAAAAAGAAAAAGCTGTCAAAAGGCTCACTGATTTTGTCTGAGAGAAGCAGCTTACATGAATCAAGGCTGTTCTTGTTTTGTATAGTACGTGAGCTATAAGATGATCAAAAAAAGAGGGTGGCAGAGTAGGAAAGGGGTATGAAAAGAGCAGGGCAGTAATTTAGGGAAGAAAAGTATAAATCAAGGGACTATAATGTTTTTAAGTCAGTGCCCTAAGCTGAGATAAATGACTGCTTCACCAATTCAGCATCATTTCATCCCCAACACTATTCCTGCTTTTAATTTGTATTATTCCTTTCTTGTAAACTCTCCCCCATTGGTCCTTAAGTGCCTTTGCTACCTGTAACTATATATAGAAAGCATGTAAGAAGCAGAAATTTGACAAAGGAAAAATGTAGCCGTTAGATAATGGTTATGAAGAGTAGCTAACAAAGCCAAAAATGCTGGAAGGCTTAATAGCTCTTCTACTTCAGCCTTTCTAAGAAAGCAGACCAACAGTAACAAGGAGAATGGAAAATGAGAGATCAGCAGGCAAAATGAGGAAAAAATAAAAAGTAGCTCAGCTGTTCATATAGTGCCGCTTAAGTCTGAGCATGTTTTTGCAATTCTAAGATAGCTTTTATTTACCTCTCCCGCATGCTATGAACATGAAGGCTGATTTTAAAACCTTAGGATAGTCTCTTTTTTCTTTTTTTTTTTTCTGAAGTCATTTTTACAGAAATAATGGTAATTACATCTTGATCCACTCACCAGAAAGGCCTTCTGCGTCAATGACTTTATCTGAGTATATGCAGAACAGAGTGTAAGATAGAGGAATTATTGTTAAGCTGATTGATTCAATACCAGAAATACTCAAGTCAAGAGAGTGTTGAATTCTGTGCAGGGGTAATTTACCCTCCTAAAATATCTAGGTTGAAATATTACGCTACTGCTTATCTACGCATCATAGTATCAAAGCAGCTTCATTCCTACCTGAAGAATCTGTTACTTGTTCTAGTGGAGGACAAGTCAAAAGTACCTATATGGCTTTTCATTCTCATACTGTTTTTTGTATTCCAGCAGACAATTTAACAGTTTACCACCACAGTGGCCCAATCTCAATTCCTTCTTGCAAAGTGGTCTTTGCAATCCTGCTTTCTGACTTTCTATAATGCAGTATCTCTATTATCGGTGTGTGTGACCCTGTTATACTTTTTTAATGCTGAGACCTGTCTTGTTTCCTCTCCCTAAGAGAAGGGGCATGAGAACATACCCACACAGAACCACTAGTTTGAACACAATACTTTTAGGCATAAAGAGAATGAGAGGCCACTGTGCCCATTTTAGGATTGGACTAGGAAGACCAAAATGTCCAGCCTGGATTCTTTGTTTCCAGTTCCAGGGTTATTTTGACTTTTCAGTCTTCCCATTTTTTCCATCTCCCTCACTGTGGTATGAACCTACCGTATAAACTGAAACCACTCCCTGTTGCTGATCTAGTATGCACTCGAAAGAGGTGAAAGAGTTTTCTACCACTTTCACAAATATTGCAGTTAGATAAGAATCTTAGTAAAGCCTGAGACCTCTTTATTACATCTTCTGTATAAAAATGCAAAAAAACGTAACTAACCCCTGACTCTACATTTTCATTATTTTGATTTAGAGGTNGTTGAACATTTTCTGTCTTTACTATCACACCTTTCATTCTTCAGGATCTTTCTGGAGAAACTGTTGTTCTTTCTTCTTGATGTGTGTGCAAGCAGGAAGTATTTACATTGTTTACATTTATTTGGTGGATTTGAGTCATTTTTATATTAAATGAATTTAGTATGTTCAGTGTTCACCTAGGAAACCATGTGTTCCATACAGTACTAAGCACCTTACGATAAATAGACTGAAGCAGATAATCAGTTAATGGATGTGGGAAAAAGTCTGTCTNCCATGACAGTAACTGATGAGTGATTCTCCGGGCCTTATTCAACCCAGGAGCCTTTTGTCTTATTTTTTTACCCCTGTCCATCTGAANTCTCTATCACTGCCCCTGCATTTCAGGTTTTTTGAGGCAGAACGTACGGTTTTGTGCATTACTTAACTCACTGATACCAGGATCTTACTGGAACTGTTGAGAAATGTGAAAAACAAAGCCAGCCAAACAAACAAACAAAAAACCACAAAAACAAACCAAGTCAGTCCATGAATCAAAAAGTAGTAATCTGCATTTCAGGTTTTTTGAGGCAGAACGTACGGTTTTGCGCATTACTTAACTCACTGATACCAGGATCTTACTGGAACTGTTGAGAAATGTGCAAAACAAAGCCAGCCAAACAAACAAACAAAAAACCACAAAAACAAACCAAGTCAGTCCATGAATCAAAAAGTAGTAATCTGAAGTAACATAACTGTAAAGAAAGATGCCAATGTACACTGAGATGTGTGGCAGTAGAATATGACTGTCATCTGACAAAAAGAAAAAGCTGTCAAAAGGCTCACTGATTTTGTCTGAGAGAAGCAGCTTACATGAATCAAGGCTGTTCTTGTTTTGTATAGTACGTGAGCTATAAGATGATCAAAAAAAGAGGGTGGCAGAGTAGGAAAGGGGTATGAAAAGAGCAGGGCAGTAATTTAGGGAAGAAAAGTATAAATCAAGGGACTATAATGTTTTTAAGTCAGTGCCCTAAGCTGAGATAAATGACTGCTTCACCAATTCAGCATCATTTCATCCCCAACACTATTCCTGCTTTTAATTTGTATTATTCCTTTCTTGTAAACTCTCCCCCATTGGTCCTTAAGTGCCTTTGCTACCTGTAACTATATATAGAAAGCATGTAAGAAGCAGAAATTTGACAAAGGAAAAATGTAGCCGTTAGATAATGGTTATGAAGAGTAGCTAACAAAGCCAAAAATGCTGGAAGGCTTAATAGCTCTTCTACTTCAGCCTTTCTAAGAAAGCAGACCAACAGTAACAAGGAGAATGGAAAATGAGAGATCAGCAGGCAAAATGAGGAAAAAATAAAAAGTAGCTCAGCTGTTCATATAGTGCCGCTTAAGTCTGAGCATGTTTTTGCAATTCTAAGATAGCTTTTATTTACCTCTCCCGCATGCTATGAACATGAAGGCTGATTTTAAAACCTTAGGATAGTCTCTTTTTTCTTTTTTTTTTTTCTGAAGTCATTTTTACAGAAATAATGGTAATTACATCTTGATCCACTCACCAGAAAGGCCTTCTGCGTCAATGACTTTATCTGAGTATATGCAGAACAGAGTGTAAGATAGAGGAATTATTGTTAAGCTGATTGATTCAATACCAGAAATACTCAAGTCAAGAGAGTGTTGAATTCTGTGCAGGGGTAATTTACCCTCCTAAAATATCTAGGTTGAAATATTACGCTACTGCTTATCTACGCATCATAGTATCAAAGCAGCTTCATTCCTACCTGAAGAATCTGTTACTTGTTCTAGTGGAGGACAAGTCAAAAGTACCTATATGGCTTTTCATTCTCATACTGTTTTTTGTATTCCAGCAGACAATTTAACAGTTTACCACCACAGTGGCCCAATCTCAATTCCTTCTTGCAAAGTGGTCTTTGCAATCCTGCTTTCTGACTTTCTATAATGCAGTATCTCTATTATCGGTGTGTGTGACCCTGTTATACTTTTTTAATGCTGAGACCTGTCTTGTTTCCTCTCCCTAAGAGAAGGGGCATGAGAACATACCCACACAGAACCACTAGTTTGAACACAATACTTTTAGGCATAAAGAGAATGAGAGGCCACTGTGCCCATTTTAGGATTGGACTAGGAAGACCAAAATGTCCAGCCTGGATTCTTTGTTTCCAGTTCCAGGGTTATTTTGACTTTTCAGTCTTCCCATTTTTTCCATCTCCCTCACTGTGGTATGAACCTACCGTATAAACTGAAACCACTCCCTGTTGCTGATCTAGTATGCACTCGAAAGAGGTGAAAGAGTTTTCTACCACTTTCACAAATATTGCAGTTAGATAAGAATCTTAGTAAAGCCTGAGACCTCTTTATTACATCTTCTGTATAAAAATGCAAAAAAACGTAACTAACCCCTGACTCTACATTTTCATTATTTTGATTTAGAGGTCCATAGAAGGTTAAGTTGTCTGAAGTAAGAAACTGCATTATAGGAAGAATAAGTATATATATATACATATATATAATATAGGAAGACTCAAGTCTGTTTTGCCCATGACAGTAACTGATGAGTGATTCTCCGGGCCTTATTCAACCCAGGAGCCTTTTGTCTTATTTTTTTACCCCTGTCCATCTGAAGAGGGGGAGTGATAGAGCATCTTTGCAGGGCATCTGGAATCCAAACAGGGTCAAGTCATCACAACAGAAAATAGCTTTTTTGTCAGACTGTTACCAATCTGGGTCAGTATAATTGGAACACCTGTAGTGCTCTTTGCTGCATTGACTTTGAGGAAAAATTATATTCATATTCAATAATTCAATTCTAGTTTATGTGTGACCTTTGATAAAGTCATCTAATCTCCCTTTGTATATTTTGTTTATGTCATTTAGATTATTATTTATAATTTTGTTTATATTATGTAGAGTAATGAAAATGTAGATGTCAAGTTCTTTATAACAGTAGGCACNGAAGTAACATAACTGTAAAGAAAGATGCCAATGTACACTGAGATGTGTGGCAGTAGAATATGACTGTCATCTGACAAAAAGAAAAAGCTGTCAAAAGGCTCACTGATTTTGTCTGAGAGAAGCAGCTTACATGAATCAAGGCTGTTCTTGTTTTGTATAGTACGTGAGCTATAAGATGATCAAAAAAAGAGGGTGGCAGAGTAGGAAAGGGGTATCAAATATAGTCAGGTTATTGCATGGAGAAATATATNAGGAGAATGGAAAATGAGAGATCAGCAGGCAAAATGAGGAAAAAATAAAAAGTAGCTCAGCTGTTCATATAGTGCCGCTTAAGTCTGAGCATGTTTTTGCAATTCTAAGATAGCTTTTATTTACCTCTCCCGCATGCTATGAACATGAAGGCTGATTTTAAAACCTTAGGATAGTCTCTTTTTTCTTTTTTTTTTTTCTGAAGTCATTTTTACAGAAATAATGGTAATTACATCTTGATCCACTCACCAGAAAGGCCTTCTGCGTCAATGACTTTATCTGAGTATATGCAGAACAGAGTGTAAGATAGAGGAATTATTGTTAAGCTGATTGATTCAATACCAGAAATACTCAAGTCAAGAGAGTGTTGAATTCTGTGCAGGGGTAATTTACCCTCCTAAAATATCTAGGTTGAAATATTACGCTACTGCTTATCTACGCATCATAGTATCAAAGCAGCTTCATTCCTACCTGAAGAATCTGTTACTTGTTCTAGTGGAGGACAAGTCAAAAGTACCTATATGGCTTTTCATTCTCATACTGTTTTTTGTATTCCAGCAGACAATTTAACAGTTTACCACCACAGTGGCCCAATCTCAATTCCTTCTTGCAAAGTGGTCTTTGCAATCCTGCTTTCTGACTTTCTATAATGCAGTATCTCTATTATCGGTGTGTGTGACCCTGTTATACTTTTTTAATGCTGAGACCTGTCTTGTTTCCTCTCCCTAAGAGAAGGGGCATGAGAACATACCCACACAGAACCACTAGTTTGAACACAATACTTTTAGGCATAAAGAGAATGAGAGGCCACTGTGCCCATTTTAGGATTGGACTAGGAAGACCAAAATGTCCAGCCTGGATTCTTTGTTTCCAGTTCCAGGGTTATTTTGACTTTTCAGTCTTCCCATTTTTTCCATCTCCCTCACTGTGGTATGAACCTACCGTATAAACTGAAACCACTCCCTGTTGCTGATCTAGTATGCACTCGAAAGAGGTGAAAGAGTTTTCTACCACTTTCACAAATATTGCAGTTAGATAAGAATCTTAGTAAAGCCTGAGACCTCTTTATTACATCTTCTGTATAAAAATGCAAAAAAACGTAACTAACCCCTGACTCTACATTTTCATTATTTTGATTTAGAGGTCCATAGAAGGTTAAGTTGTCTGAAGTAAGAAACTGCATTATAGGAAGAATAAGTATATATATATACATATATATAA
Organism: Ceyx cyanopectus; assembly: GCA_013401355.1. NCBI lineage: Eukaryota > Metazoa > Chordata > Aves > Coraciiformes > Alcedinidae > Ceyx > Ceyx cyanopectus. The sequence goes on along the minus strand of VYZU01053873.1, from coordinate 15,789 downwards.
TATAGGAAGACTCAAGTCTGTTTTGCCCATGACAGTAACTGATGAGTGATTCTCCGGGCCTTATTCAACCCAGGAGCCTTTTGTCTTATTTTTTTACCCCTGTCCATCTGAAGAGGGGGAGTGATAGAGCATCTTTGCAGGGCATCTGGAATCCAAACAGGGTCAAGTCATCACAACAGAAAATAGCTTTTTTGTCAGACTGTTACCAATCTGGGTCAGTATAATTGGAACACCTGTAGTGCTCTTTGCTGCATTGACTTTGAGGAAAAATTATATTGATATTCAATAATTCAATTCTAGTTTATGTGTGACCTTTGATAAAGTCATCTAATCTCCCTTTGTATATTTTGTTTATGTCATTTAGATTATTATTTATAATTTTGTTTATATTATGTAGAGTAATGAAAATGTAGATGTCAAGTTCTTTATAACAGTAGGCACCAAGGACTTGTCTTGAAAAAATGCTAAATGGAGCAGCCTATACCAGTCAGAAAGCAAAATAACATTTAAGCAAAGAAGACAAGTAGGGGTACAGTGCTCATGTTGCAGTAAGCATGTATCCAGAATGATTGTGCTAAGAGTTAGAAATGTTTTCAGAGTCCTGAAAATCAGGTACTCTTGGATATCATGGGTATAGAATCATCTCATGAGCATAGAATTATCAAATCATAGAGTCATAGAATGTTATAGGTTGGATGGGACCTAGAAGATCATCTAGTCCAAACCCCCTGCCAGAGCAGGGTCACCTAGACCAAGTCAGCCAGGAGCACATCCAGGCGGGTCTTGAATGTCTCCAGAGGAGACTCCACAACTTCCCTGGGCAGCCTGTTCCAGAGCTCTGCCACGCTCACTGTGAAAAAGGTTTCCCTTGTCTTGAGCCTAAACCTCTTGTGCTCCAACTTATTCCCATTGCCTCTTCTCATGTCATTAGATGACATTGAGAAAAGTCTGGCTCCATCCTCCCTACACTCACCCTTAACATATTTATAGACATTGATGAGTTCCCCTCTCAGTCTTCTCTTCTCCAGGCTAAAGAGCCCCAGCTTTCTCAGCCTCTCTTCATAAGGGAGATGCTCCACTCCCTTCATCATCTTGGTGGCCCTGTGCTGGACTCTCTCCAGTAGCTCTTTGTCCTTCCTGAAGTGAGGTCCCCAGAACTGGACACAGTATTCCAGGTGGGGTCTCACCAGTGCAGAGTAGAGAGGCAGAAGAACCTCCCTTGACCTGCTGGCCACACTTCTCCTAATGCATCCCAGGATGCCATTGGCCTTCTTGGTCGCAAGGGTACATTGTTGGCTCATGGTCATCCTCCTGTCTACCAGGACCCCCAGGTCTCTTTCTCCAGAGCTGCTCTCCAATAGATCAGCCCCCAGCCTGTACTGATACATGGGAATGTTCCTCTCTAGATGAAACACTTTACACTTGCTCTTGTTAAATTCCATTCAGTTTCTCCTTGCCCAGCTCTCCAGTCTGTCCAGGTCTCTCTGGACAGCAGCACAGCCTGCTGCTGTGTCAGCCATTCCTCCCAGTTTGGTGTCATCAGCAAACTTGCTGAGGGTGCTCTCTATCCCCTCGTCCAGGTTATTGATCAATATATCGAATAATACTGGATGCAATGCTGACCCTTGGGGGACTTCACTAGTCACAGGCCTCCAGCCAGACTCAGCTCCACTGACCACAACTCTCTGGGCTCTGTCCTTCAGCTAGTTCCCAATCCACCTCCTGCACAATCACTCAATACGCACTTCGTAAGCTTGCCTGTGATGATCCCATGGGAGACAGTATCAAAAGCCTTGCTGAATTACAAGAAATACCACAACCACTGCCTTCCTCTCATCTATCCAACTACTTGTGTGATTATAAAAGGCTATCAGATTTTCCCTTACATAATCCATATTGACTACTCATGATAAGCCTTCTTTCCTCCAGATGCTTAGAGATGGTGGCAAGAACAAGCTGTTCCATCACCTTTCCAGGGATGGAGGTGAGGCTGACCATCCTATAGTTACCTGGGTCTTTCTTTTTGTCCTTTTTAAACTTTGGTACAACACTGGACTTCCTCCAGTCCTCAGTCACCTCTCCTGTTCTCCAGGACTTCTCAAAAAGTATGGAGAGTAGCCTGGCAATGACCTCTGCCATCTCCGTCATTACTTGTTGGTGTATCCCATCAGGGCCCATAGACCTGTGGATGTCCAGTTTGCTCAACTGATCTCTAACCCAAGCCTTTTCAACTGAGGTAAAAACTTTCTCCTGCAGAATTCCTCTGTGGTCTTGGAGGCCTGGGACTCGTGGTAGTTGGTCTTAGTAGTAAAGACCGAGGCAAAGGTGGTATTCAGTAACTCAGCCTTTTCTCTGTACTCAGTCACCAAGGCACCCACTTCATCCAGCAGTGGACCCACATTGCATCTAGACTTCCTTTTGCCTCCCACATACTTGAAGAAGCTTTTTTTTATTGTCCTTGACCTCCCTCACCAGGTTTAGCTCAAGGGAGGCCTTAGCTTTCCTTGTTGCATCCCTGCATCCTTTGACAACCTCCCTGTATTATTCCCAAGTGGCCTGTCCCTCCTTCCATGTTATATGTGTTTTCTTCTTATGCTTAAGGTTAACCAGTAGCTCCCTGCTCAACCATGCAGGTCTCCTAACTCTCTTACTAGATTTCCTACTCTTTGGGATGCACTGATCTTGAGCTTGGAGAAAATGGTGTTTGAATATTAGCCAACTTCCTTGGGCCCCTTTACCTTCTAGGGCCCAAGTATGACTCAAATTTTTCCTCTGGAAATTTCCACCTGAGAGTAAGCCTCTGATGAGTCAGTTGTTCACTTAAGATGAAGCTAAAACACATAATTTAGTCTAGTCATAAATCAACTTTAGAGAAACATAAGAAAAGCTTTTTCTTCAGAGGGAGAAATAATTTTTGGAAAACACATTCAAACTTTGCAATATGTCCATCCATTATCATGCCCTTTTAAAGAATCGGATGAACGATGATGTGCTAGTACTGTGTGGCCAGGGTAGAGGGATGCACTCTGCTCCTGTTAGGAAATGCAACCCTCCTGAGGGAGAAATGGAACTCCAAATGTTAAGTGTCATCCACATGAGTGGCAAACAAAATAAAATAGACTTTTTATGCTAATACTTATGATATTTCTGATCTTAGTTATGACTCTATTATCTCACTATTTGGAGGAGGAAAGACAAAGTAGGTTACATGTCACTTTTGTATACACTCTCTCAAAAAGCATGCAAAAAAACGTTAAACTTCACCACAGGTCACATAATGGGTCATTGAGGATTGTGGGAAAGCTGAATCAGTAAATCCCCATCACATAATCCAAAGATGAAATAATCAACAAGTTCATCTTCAGTGTGTATAATATTGGTTTCCAGTAAGTGTGAAGAAACTCAGAAAAACTGGTGGATCATACAAAAATTGCTTTGAGTGTGTAAATTAAAGTCAAGGTTTTAGTTAAAGCACAGGAATCTAGAGAGAACTCATAATACCCATCTTCATGTTGAATCCCTCATTTTGTACTTTGCAGAATCATAGTGCTAGAAGCCTTATCAAGAAGTGGCCTAATATGCCTTTCTCTGGGATAGAATCATTATATATGTAACTTCTACAAATATCTGTGTAGTGCTTTTTTTTTTTTTTTTTCTTTTTTAATGTATTTGGTTGGTGTTTTAATGAATTTTTATTAATAGAAATTCTTCAGTTCAGGGATTCTCTAGGGCACTTCCAGCACATTTCTGTTCTAATAGAGGAATCTTCTAGCTATAGGGTGAGAGACATAAACTTAGCTTTCTACATGTATGTGTTTTCATGTCACATATATCTAAGTATTTTATTGAAGGTTTTGACACTAGCAGTGGAACCTGGTAAGCCCTTTGTTGCACTCTCAAGTGAGTGTCGACCTTCATTGTGTGTGGAGCTAGGCACATAGGTTACCTATAGACAGCTAAATTGAGGTGACTGAAACTGAAACTTATCCAAGACATTTAAATTAAATCTCCCTTGCTTCAATTTAAATCTATTTAAGTTGGTTTTGTGGTCATCCTGGAGAAGAGATTACTCCTTTTTTTTTCCTCCTATTTACCTTCTACATTTTATTTTCTTCTGTAAACTGATTAACCATATTTTCTGACAAGTCATTTTTTTAGACCACTAATGATTTGATGATCATCTTTGAATTGTCTCCAGGCAGTCCATCAGTTGCTTCAAGAAATAGCTCAGTTCAGTAGACATTTTAATTACAACTTCAACTCTAATGAAAGAATAATTTTAAAAGTTAGAAATTGTATTCCTGCTTAAATATCTGAATAGATGTTGGTCTCTTTTCTGTAATAACATGCTTTTTAACTTCAGTATGCCTGGAGTTACTATCTGCTGTAATTCTGCTCCTCTGAATTGCTGTGTCAATACTGTTCTTGTATTTGTACAACTGTACACTTGCCAGTTTTAATTTAATATATTTGTACATTTGCCACTGTTATTTTTTGCAAACCTGCATTTTTTTCTTTCAGACAAGCAAAAGCCATATATTCATGTAAGGCTGAGAATAGTCATGAGCTGTCTTTCCCACAGGGGGCAATATTTTCCAATGGTAAGATATGTTCTACATTGTCCTTTTATGTAAAGATAGATAGATAGATAGATAGATAGATAGATAGATAGATAGATAGATAGATAGATAGATAAGAAACCTGAACTGTATCCACAAAATGATATAATAATTCTGTTTTTAGCTCTTGGGCTTGACCCTGATTTTTCAAATGCTCTTGAATGAATACTAGACTATTAATACTATTAAACAAATAGGAGATATGTGAACCATGTATAGGATCTGTTAACAGTGTTAATTAAATGTAAATACTTTTTTCCCTTTTTTCCCTTTTTTTCTTTTTTTTTTTTTTTTGGCTGTTTTTTTGCAGTGTATCCATCAGTGGAACCAGGCTGGTTAAAAGCAAGCTATGCAGGCAAAACAGGACTCGTTCCTGAGAATTATGTTGTCTTCCTGTAATAATCTTTTGTGGACAGCAATATCTTCATGGTATCCATGGTAACAATAAGCACTATGGTTTTTATCTGACAGATACGGGATAAGCCCATTTAGCTGAGTGGTAGATTTCCTTCAGATACTGCAGCTGCAGGTTACACAGCTCTGTGTTGGTGGAACAGAATGTCATGAAACAGTTAATAGTTTCTGTACTGAAGATAGTACTCTGTTTAAATAACTTCCATTGTTTGCAAAGGTTGTTCTGTTCTTCTTTTATGGGTAAGGAACACTAAAGCAATAAAGTAAAAAAGAGAAGTTGCTATTTAGATGCACACTTTCAAGTCCTAGATGTTGCTCACAGAAGTGTGAAATTAAGAGGCAATGCACTCTCTGACAGTTCTTGTAGTCTGTGTTTTTTAACATGGAAAACTTGGGGGGTTTTCATAAAATAAGTAATACTTCTATTGTGATCTGAATTCTCCTTTAGAAAACTTGATTCTGAAATTAGTCCTAATAATTTCAACTAAGAAACGAGTTTTTCATAAATCCAATGTTTCAATTTCTGTTACTTAATGAGATTACAATGTAGTATAGAATTAATCCAGTTGCCTGAGCAGTAAATGCTCATTCAAAATGTGATATGTTTAATGAATGTTTCATTTGAATACTTCTTCAATTTATTTCCTTCTTCCTGTATCAATATAGATAATATTAACAACTTGTATTTCTATGATACCCATCATCTGGAAGATATTCCCAGTATATCTCAGAACAATCACTGTAGAAAACAAGGAGATTTTCAGTCTGCAATGATTAGTAGTCATGTGAAGTGAGCCATGAAAAACAGCAGTATGTTTTGAAACCTGAGGAACTGAGTCCTTTTCCAACTTTTTCCATTGCAAATAAGACAAATGTCTGGTGAAGTAGCTAATTTTGTAAGCTATGAATGCTGAAAGTTCAATATAGCAATAGAAGTATTTGGTATTATTTCTCCTGACTTCTATTTGACAAAGATTTCTCCACTTCCATAGTATAAAAAAGCCTAATTCTGCAATGGTTTTGTAAAGCTCATTGATTGCTTCTGGTAGGATAAATAAAATAAAATATCTTAAAAACATACAAAACCATAAACATCTTTCTCAATCTGAGCATCTTTCTTGAGTGAAAATATGCACTGCTTCTTGGCCACTTACCATGCCTGATTGAAAATCAAGATATTGTGAGTTCCATAGTAGTAAATCTTCAGCATTAGTGTTACAGAAGGAATTCACTCTTTCATAGACCTATCTAGGCTTGATTCCTTCTTCAGTAATAGAACTCAATTTATAAACTTTCTATTGATTTCTAGGTTATACACTACTTCCTGAAGGTTTAAGGAAGTGCTTTTGTTAGATCTAAAAACATCAGCATCTTTTAATTTCTTTCCATAGCCTTTTTCTTGGTTAAATTAGAAAATAAGAATTATTGCCAACTTAAAGAAGCACATCAGAATCTTCATGTTTGTAGTGTATATATTCTGCAAAGCAATTCTGTTCTGGAATTCAAGCTGGTGGCAAAACCCTGCAGGATCCTTCTCCTTGCTAATTAAATAACCAGTGGTGATAATGGAAGGAGAGAGGCTGGAGCATCNTTGGCTGTTTTTTTGCAGTGTATCCATCAGTGGAACCAGGCTGGTTAAAAGCAAGCTATGCAGGCAAAACAGGACTCGTTCCTGAGAATTATGTTGTCTTCCTGTAATAATCTTTTGTGGACAGCAATATCTTCATGGTATCCATGGTAACAATAAGCACTATGGTTTTTATCTGACAGATACGGGATAAGCCCATTTAGCTGAGTGGTAGATTTCCTTCAGATACTGCAGCTGCAGGTTACACAGCTCTGTGTTGGTGGAACAGAATGTCATGAAACAGTTAATAGTTTCTGTACTGAAGATAGTACTCTGTTTAAATAACTTCCATTGTTTGCAAAGGTTGTTCTGTTCTTCTTTTATGGGTAAGGAACACTAAAGCAATAAAGTAAAAAAGAGAAGTTGCTATTTAGATGCACACTTTCAAGTCCTAGATGTTGCTCACAGAAGTGTGAAATTAAGAGGCAATGCACTCTCTGACAGTTCTTGTAGTCTGTGTTTTTTAACATGGAAAACTTGGGGGGTTTTCATAAAATAAGTAATACTTCTATTGTGATCTGAATTCTCCTTTAGAAAACTTGATTCTGAAATTAGTCCTAATCATTTCAACTAAGAAACGAGTTTTTCATAAATCCAATGTTTCAATTTCTGTTACTTAATGAGATTACAATGTAGTATAGAATTAATCCAGTTGCCTGAGCAGTAAATGCTCATTCAAAATGTGATATGTTTAATGAATGTTTCATTTGAATACTTCTTCAATTTATTTCCTTCTTCCTGTATCAATATAGATAATATTAACAACTTGTATTTCTATGATACCCATCATCTGGAAGATATTCCCAGTATATCTCAGAACAATCACTGTAGAAAACAAGGAGATTTTCAGTCTGCAATGATTAGTAGTCATGTGAAGTGAGCCATGAAAAACAGCAGTATGTTTTGAAACCTGAGGAACTGAGTCCTTTTCCAACTTTTTCCATTGCAAATAAGACAAATGTCTGGTGAAGTAGCTAATTTTGTAAGCTATGAATGCTGAAAGTTCAATATAGCAATAGAAGTATTTGGTATTATTTCTCCTGACTTCTATTTGACAAAGATTTCTCCACTTCCATAGTATAAAAAAGCCTAATTCTGCAATGGTTTTGTAAAGCTCATTGATTGCTTCTGGTAGGATAAATAAAATAAAATATCTTAAAAACATACAAAACCATAAACATCTTTCTCAATCTGAGCATCTTTCTTGAGTGAAAATATGCACTGCTTCTTGGCCACTTACCATGCCTGATTGAAAATCAAGATATTGTGAGTTCCATAGTAGTAAATCTTCAGCATTAGTGTTACAGAAGGAATTCACTCTTTCATAGACCTATCTAGGCTTGATTCCTTCTTCAGTAATAGAACTCAATTTATAAACTTTCTATTGATTTCTAGGTTATACACTACTTCCTGAAGGTTTAAGGAAGTGCTTTTGTTAGATCTAAAAACATCAGCATCTTTTAATTTCTTTCCATAGCCTTTTTCTTGGTTAAATTAGAAAATAAGAATTATTGCCAACTTAAAGAAGCACATCAGAATCTTCATGTTTGTAGTGTATATATTCTGCAAAGCAATTCTGTTCTGGAATTCAAGCTGGTGGCAAAACCCTGCAGGATCCTTCTCCTTGCTAATTAAATAACCAGTGGTGATAATGGAAGGAGAGAGGCTGGAGCATCCTTCCAAAAATCTAACGTCAAATGGGGAGTCTATGTAAGACTGATTGCAGCCAGTTGAGGACAGACCCCTTTAGTGATTGTCTGATCCGGGTTCCTTCTTCACTCTACACAGTTTCTTTAACTCCCAAATCATGTTTCACTTCACCTAAGACAGACTATGTTCAGTGCATTGTGACAAAGGGTTATCACAATCTGTGAAGGCAGACAGATGTGTGTTCATCTGATTTGCCTAGAGCAAATTATGAAGGAAGTGAAGGTCTTTTCTTACCATATTGAGCTTTTCTCAGTTATAAGGCAAGACAAGTTTCCCTAGTGTAAGATATGCCTGAAACTGCCATTGCCCTGAGAAGATCAACATGTTTCTTGTTGTGCTTTTGCTGTATTTCACAATCCAAAAATTGTAAGCTGTCAAAAGACTTACCTCTGGTGACCTTCCCAGAAGTGCTGCTATGGGTAAAAAAGGAGCAAAAAAGGGAGGCAGAGCTTTGAGCAGACGCTGGAAGACCAGCACATGTTTCACCCAGGCAGACAAATGCAGTGGCATGGGGTAAAATCCCAGCTTCATCATCTCTTGCATCAGGGTCAGTGGTAAAATGACCTGTGTTGAACATCCCTTGATAACCTCATAATTCTTAGGAGCAATCTGTTTTGAAATTATTAAGGAATGATGAAATAGAAAACATTTGCTCTTAATTGCTTTGCTTTAGTCTGGTTTTAAAAGGGGGGAAAAGATAACCTGAGGTCACCTCACAGCCTGTGCATTTGTCTGGCTGTTCTCCAGTGTTAGATTTTGAAACCAGATGATCTGAGTGCAAACTAGAGGACTGAAAGATGACAAGTTCAGTAAAAATATTGTCAAAATGCAAAGTTCAGTTACAGATCAAGTAAGTAGAGCCTGTAAGTGCCGAGGGAAAGGCTGTAGAAAGACCTGGAGGAATCCCAGTGGAGGAGAGATGTTTTATCTGGTCCCATGCGTTCATCTTGCATTAGATGCAAAACTGAATTGCAGAAGACAACTTCAGAAGAAACTGGATTCCATTCATCCTGCTGCTCACAAAACAAGACTGTTTTCTCCTCTGTAAGACTCTGCTTTTTCAGGCCCTTCTTCTGAACTAGCCATGATGATCAAATACATAATTTTGAAGCCGCTTACTTTTAAAATGTCAATTCCATTTGAAAAAGGTTATGCCCATTCATGGCTACAGTTAACACCCCCAATGAGTAGGTTTTTTCATTTTTTTCAATATTTTAGTTTTTCTTTTCCTCTCTTCAGCGGTACATAACAAGCATTTTCTGTGTAATCTCACTGCTGTGTTGTGGATGCCTCAGCTCTTCCCTGAGAGGAAGAGGGAGTTTATCTCTACACAAAGCTTTAGAATGTCCTGAATAATTAAGCAACTAGTTGTTCAAAGACTGAAATGGGGCAGAGAGCAGCACCAAGGCTTGTCTAATGATGCCACTCTCAGGCCTGACCAAAAATCCCTTCTGATTTTTGCAAAGGATCAGAAATCCAACTAAAATTTAAATGAAGATACAGTATCTTGATAATGTCTAATCAGAAAATTAGGCAAGCTAACCTAAATTAGTTCATGGTATTGATCTACTGTTGTTATGAAAGTCAGATTCACTCTACAAACAAAGGTTGTGCAATTCTTTATTTATTATTATTATTATTATCCTACCTAAAACCATGTAGCAGGTTATTTAAAAATCTCACTGTGGAACTCAAGGTAGATGACATGTTGAGATTGCTGTTTGTCTTGTGGAAGTAAGGTCCCTACACACTATTTAGGTAATTTGCCATGGCTTATCCCTTGTTGACTCATATTACAGAACATATGTATCAAATTAATAGTGTGAAGGACTGATCTATTGTATAATAAATATGTAAAGTACATAAATATTATATATTCATACTTTTTATTAATGTTTATAAAGATGAAATAATTTTTTTGGTGTAATTCCTGTGAATTCAGTATTAAAATGTCCTTGCCAAATTCTGGCATTTAGAGTTATATGTAACAAAACTCTTAAATTAAAGCATATGTCCCTAACTAATCTATAATATTTTTTGTTCCTTTTTTCTGGAAAAAAAAAAGGTGCACAGATTTCCTGATCAGAGCTATTCTGTGATAGTAGTAGTAACTTATTTTCCTTTCATGTGTTTTCTGGTGCTGATCTCTGTTCTTTGCCTGTAATTAGATTAAATTTAATGTACCTTTAGAAATTACATGTTAGGAGAGGAAAAGTTGCAAAATTCAGCAGTTCAGAATGATAATTATAACAACAAAAAAAGCATCGCATGACAGTATTTGGATATTTTTTCTGTTCCATTTCCCTATTGGTCGATTTCCTAATTAATAAGATTGCACCAGAAAAAATAATGAAACTGAAAAGCATATTGTTCTTCATACTTCTTTTCTTAAGGCAGAAGTTTGTGATTTTGGGTAGAGCCTCAAGAAGAGAGATCCCAACAGGGGAACACATCCTTTAGACCAGGGTGGATGTCCACTGATGGAAATTCTCAAAGCTCTTGTGCAGTCCAAGACAGAGCTTTCGCAATTTATAGTGAGGATATTTTAACCAGAATCCCCCAGAAAATAAAGGGAATATTCTGTAAATGGAGTAATACATGATATAGCTTGGTATTATCCTTTATTTCAGCAAAGTGCCTTATAGATATCATTCAATTACCAGAGATCAAGCTATAGGTGATGTTCAGTCTCACTCTTCGTGGTCACAGAGCCCTGACAGCTGCTGCTGCCACAGCCCTTCAGTTACAGGCTCATGCAAAAGCTAGAGTGTTGATGAGCCTTCTTCAGAACAAGCTGGGAGATCTCTCTCTTTTTGTTTGGGTAAGAATTTTCCTGGTCTTTGGGAGTTTGTTTTATTTTAATAAGGTGCTTGGTAACCCAACAGCTACTAATTCAATGTTGTAATTCAGTTACTGAAGATCATAGCACTGTTTTTGTCCTGTATGTGGCACTATTTAATAAACCATTGGATTATCCTTGTCATTTTAAGTATAGAGAATGGTGCTTCACCCCTTGGATGTCTCTGCTGAAAGCTATTCTGCAGCTGACCTTTTTCCAAGTGTTTTATTGGGAATTGCCATAAAAGTTCTGTTACTAAAGATAGCACCATGATGTCAGCACTACAAGAATTATTGTTATAGCAAAGGGCAAAGCATCTGAACAGGGCACATAGATAGTTTCCATTTTCAATCATATTTATGACAATATCAGAGGTATTATAGTTTATAGAAGTCACTTTAGATACTATATGGTATTTTAGTAGGAAACTATATTCCGTCAATAACTATATTTAATAAAGTCCTACTAAATTATCTTATTGAACTCTCTGTTTATTTTGTATTGTGTTTTCAGTAAGTATATGCACTCTGTATATATAAACATGTAAATAACAAGTATGACAAGAATAAGCTGACTTACAGGCATAATTCTATGTTGTATTTTACATTGCATTTTAAAAAATGTTTTTCAAAATAAAAAGCCTTCCTACCCAAACTTTTTTTTTTTTTTTTTTTTAAATTCAGGCTTTGGTTCAGCTTTTTTTTTTTTTTCAGTTAGTAACATTTTTGTCCTGCTTCTGTCCATACCTGCATTTCTGAGAGACATTTCATGCATGAGGATGTTTTAATGAAGAGGACATTGCTCCTTATATTGAAATAAGCACGTGTATGAATATTAGACAATAGTATGTCGTCTTCTGTCCTGGTCATGTGGAAGTCTTCAAAGATTTGTCTTTTGAGGAAAAGACAATGACAACTTTGGATATTAGGTAACAAGAAGTATAACCCTACCATACTAGAACGTCGCTGATGAGGGCTTTCCCTCTGAAAATTAGCATGTAGGCAGGTCACAGGATCAGGCTTTGGTGGCCCAGTTCCAATGGAACTGCCTGTGAGGGAAGTAATGCAAGTGGAATGTTTCCTACACATTTCCTTGCATCCCTTCCCAGGTTTTCTCCAAGGCCTTTCACCTGCATAACCTGCAGCTTTTCCAGCCCTTGGGGGGAGTCAGTTCCATAGCCAACCTTGCCTGAGGCAAGGGGAGCTGTGAGGAGCCCTGCCTCACCTTTCTCCCGAAGGGACTCTCCAAAACCCAAGGGCCTGAAACAATTAGGCTTTATTTTAGTATTAATGGATATTAACTAAAAATAACCACATTTCTTAAACAAGATCAAACCAGATGATAAACTCTTTCCCTGATCTCTATGTGATTAGGCTTGGATAGTGCAGAAAACTGCTCCATCAGACCCAGGGAAGATGTGTCCTGCTCACATAGGCCTGACTGCTGGCTACCTGCTGCTCCCTGGGCATGTACAGGCTGCTGCTGGCTCCTGCCAGACTCCTGCCCTATCTGAAAGCCCTGGGCTTGCCTGAGTATCCCTGGGCTGCCTACCTCACCCCAGGGCATGTTTGCCTCTCTCATAGGCAATGCACCTGCAACTCTGCTTAGAGGAACATCAGATGTAACTGAAAATAAAAACACAAATACTGTGGCTGTAACTAAAAATGAGGCAGGTGGAAAAGCAACATAACAGTGAAAAACAACCTTTCTGTTGTGTTGCTTTTGAACAACTGCTCCTAGATGAAGCTTCTAGTGCACATCACTCCCTGCTTGAAGACATGAGTCTTCTTTAAGGAATCAAAAAGTCACTTGAAGCCTGCAATCACCAGATATGACATACACCTTGCTGAGATCTAGCATCCCATATAGTATTCAACCAGGGAGAAGGAAAGACTTCCCTCCACAGGGACCGAGGGACACAATTGGGCTGGCAAAGCCACTACTGTCTGTATTGGCTCTGATGGAGTTGCCTGAGAGACAGGCTGCAACAACAAGGCTTAGGGCTCAGCTTTGACTTACTCCCCTTAATGAAAGGTTACTGAGCAACACCTGAGGTAGGGCTGTAACAAATATGATAGAAACTGTCACCCAGAAAAAAAAACCTGTGACTGACACTGTCACCACTTGTTCCAGTAAACACTCCCTGGGGCTACCAGAGAGATATTTGGAAAGACAGTAAGTGCAGGGCCAGCAGCACATCTGAGTGTAGATGCCAGGAGATACCTGCCCTGCTCTACTGCTCTCTTGTGGCTGGCAGGTTGGGAGTAGATGTGTCAGCCTGTGACTCTACCTGTGTCAGCTGGCACTGTGACAGCTCAGTCTGGGGCTGGTTCTTAAAGCTTGATTCACCTCTGCCCCTGTTGGGGACCACAAAAGTACTTGTGGTAAGATCTTCAGTGGTCCCTTCTAATGCCTAATGTTCTGTGAAGAGCTGCCCCAGATGCCCAGCTTTGCATAGTAAGTAGGCATAAAAGAAAATTAATACAGGCATTTTGATATTTCACCAAAAATGGTAGTGCATCACTGAATTTATGTTTAAAATTTGAAATAAAATGGTGGGGTTTTTTTCTTGAGTTTTCTGCCCTTTCCCATGGGGATTCAGGCTCCTTGGTTTTCAGATCCCCTAATCTGGAGGAGGGAGCAGACTTGTTTGGGGTCAGGACTAATCTCTAAAATAAATACCATAACTCATTTTCTCACTGTGTATATGTCCTTGTGGCATCATGGAATAACTATGATTTTCTCTATTTCTGGAAAGCATATGTCCTGGCTTGCTATATATAAATTTTGACATTTCAGTGAGCATTTAAATGTGAAGAGACCCAAATTCCTGTTAAACTAACGTAGCTTTACCATGTTATTACCAATTTGAAAACTCCCAGAGGGGTGAGAGACCACCTGTGTTTCATACCAGAAAGCATGAAAAGACATTTCATTAGTTGGTTGCTTTAAAGCACCTTAGAGCATTATGTTTGGGAAAATCAGTTTCCTGCTCTCCTGCCTTTATTGCTTGATTTGCTTATAATGTGAACTGCTGAGAAAGTGACTTGTGGAGTAGTCATCATGGTATAAACCAGGTGCTGGCACAAGCCAGGATGGTGCCGAGCCCCTGCCGCGCTCTGCAGACAGGAACAGTGGGAATGGGGGTGCTGCAGCTGTGCCTCCTGTGGAGCCACACTGGCCAGAGCCCCCCAAGGCTTCCAAAGAGGAGACATTTCAGTGATTCAATAATGTGTTGTAGGCGTGGGCTAAGTAGGCTGCATAGTTAGTCAGGTCCCAGTTGGAAGCATTTTCTTGCTAATTGATTCATTCCTTCAAAACCTCCCTGCCTTTCTAACACAAACACCACGCTTATTAAACATGGCAAATAAGCCATTCACACTTTCATCTTTTAAAATTTTATTTCATGTTTGTAAAGCTTTTCCTGTGTACATTGGATTAATCACTGATATGGAAAGAAAGTATTGAAATATATTCTTGGCTTCTTCTGCCATGGTTGGCTGCTTTTCTATTGTATTTATGGCAACAAGCTCAAAAGCTGAACTAACCTAGAGCAAGTGCCTTTGCCAAAGATCATGGTGTGCTTTTTTAATGTAAACATGCAGGGATTCATGGGAACATTGAGTGACCTCCACAGCCAGTACAGAAAGGAGTCTTAATTCACTTGAAAGTACTTTGGTAATTGGAATACATCTTTCTGCCACTATAATTGAGTAGCTGATTACTTAGACTTAGCATGAGTGTATTTCATTTAAAATTACTGTTAATGGCTCTCAGGTGCCCTTAGAAGGGATTAGAGTCCCATCTGAATGAAAAACATGAGCATTTTTTTTTTGTTGATGGTCACTGCTTTTTTCTTCTTATAAAAAAAAATAATAAAAACACCCAACCAAAACATTTCAAAGGGAAATATGCAGCTTTGGGGCATTCTCAAAACAAGATATGAAGTGTCATGCTTCACGCTGTGACACCCACAGGCTCCGTCCCCACCAGCAAGTGGGGGCACCAAGTGGGGTGGTGGTCTCAGCCTTTGGTGGACAGTGTGTCCCAGTTGACAATGACTTGGAGCAGAAACCACAGACTCCAAATAAGTTCATTCACGGGCTCTTGTAGTCCAGATGTGACCATATCTCACAGCATTGCTGTGGAAACATCAGCACACTCTGTAAGCAGATGAGATAGTTGCACAGTAGGAAGACCCATGAGAAACCTTTTAGATGACAATTCACAAACCCAGGCGGAAGAAAGATAAGGAACCTGATCTTGATCAATCTATTGAGTGTTCCTCTAAATAAATTAGTTGGTGTACAGGATACAACTGGTTCCTAGAATTAAACAAATGCCATGTGCAAGGACCTCACAAGGATAGGGTTTCAGCATGTCTGAGCGTGGAAGCTGAGCACAAGGCTCAGGAAACGGAGGCTGTGCAAGCAGTAACAACTGTAAATCATGAATTACCATAAAACAAGTATGATGCATATTAGCAAGGAAAATCCACCAAATAAAATGCATCTGCTCTGGCACCACCCTCCAGGGACATCTGAATGAAGCAGGTAGATGTCTATAAATATAAGGGCGAG
>VYZU01053871.1:0-10632 GCA_013401355.1 Ceyx cyanopectus | reverse complement strand
CTGTGATTCTGTGATCTTCTGAGACTGAATCCTGCCATATATAAAAGGTAGATAAGAGTGTGGTCCCTCCTGTAATTCTGTGAGGATGAATGCACTAGTACTCTGAGCTGCTCTGGCTCTGCCATAATTAAATCTGTGTAAATAACTAAACTTTCAGTAAATAGTAATACTCAATGAAAAAAAGTTATAATTGTGATTAAGAGCTTTCAGTCTGCTTCATAATAAATACATTTGTATCTGAGTTGAGGAAAAAAAAAAAAGAGACGGTCACACACCAGCCCTTTTTAGCCCCTGAGACTCCAACTGTTAAAAAAGATACATTAATGGTGCAGCACACATCTATTTTTCCTCTCCATTTTTGTGGCATCAGTGCTTTCAATCAGACATCACTGGGATTACAAGGTGCACTGGTATTCAGAAACAGTTTAAAATGAACTCTTCTATTTATGACAATCACCTTTCTCCTACCCTGTTCCTCCCTCTGGATATTTGTCATTTGAGACATTTCTATCTACATTTTCAAAATAGTTTTACAAATGCAGTCAAAGTTCTTGGTTTCCTATTACTTGCTGTAGAGGAGAGCACAACCCATACAAATTACCAGCAATGCAGCTGTACAAAGAGGAGAGAAGGGAGAGCTAGCAGAGGAGGACAGAGAGGTTTGAAGAAAACAAAGGAAGCACTTGCTTACACCAGACCTTTAATATATTTATACTTGTAATAAGTTTTTAATATTAAGTGTAAAGGGACCACACTGTAGATTACTTTACACTCTGGTTGTTCTTAATATTGTCTCTGTGCTGTTGCATGGATCTGCTGTTGTACAGATACCGGGGTGTTGGTGTGTAAGTGACAGGAAGGTGAGAAGGGAACATTGAGCATGAGACTGTTACTTCCCCAGGTGTTGCCCCTGTAGCCCTTTTTCTTTTAATCAGTCATATTTACCAGCCTGAAATGCTGAGGAGACTGGTGAGAGCCGTTAACTGGTATTAAACCCAAGCTGTTTTTTATTTTGTCATCACAGACAATAGGATTACACGGCTAAGGTTGTGTCTTGTTTCAATTAGGAACAGATTAAAGCAGTGGTAAATTCAGGTAGTACAGCCAGTACAGATAGAAACAATCAAGGCGATGGTGGACCAAATATAGCAGCAGACTAGTACTAATCCAAAAATGAAAATGGGAAAAATGGGTATTTTGAAAGACTACGTGGTTATCCATCACTTAATCTCATCAGCTTTACTCATGGCAATTTAAACCTCTTTTGTTTATCTTCTTTTCACATTATTCAGATTTGATGTATTTGGACAGCTATGTTGTTTTGAGGTTCTATTCCCATCTGAGTAAATTTAGCTTTTTTAAAAATTTTTCTCTTTTGGTAAGCCGACAAAATATTCTTCTTTCTCTCAGTCACAATAGTTTCACAACAGTCTTACTGTAGGATGCTTATCTTGTTTCCACTACATTGGAAAACTGGTTCTGATGTCTTTTTTTATTCCGTTCATGAGGGAATGTTTTAATTCTTCTGAAGCAGACAGTCCCTCCCAAGGAAGTAAATTCAGAGAACTGTGAGAATTGTACTAGGATACCAAAGAGTAATAAGTACCCTTTTTGTTCCTCCCAATGAATATGTAACCTGACTGAACAGAAAGACAGACTTTCTTTCACTGGACCACTTACCATCAGACATTGGTGCAGCCTGTAATCTATTTGCAAGTATTTAACTTTTTCAGATTTAAAAATGCAGCAGATACATCAGTTGAGTGAATCAGGTGAGAGACTTTTCATCACACCTTTAAAATTCATTATATGCACTAATTTACACCTACAGGAAGCTGCATACTTAGAGTTACTGGCAACACTTTGTCTTCACTTTTTTATGCATTTCATTTTCTCTCTTTAATGATAACATCAGTTCTTTAAATATCCCTTAGCTTCTATTTAAGCATGCTAATTGCAGTATATACAGAAACTGATATGAACAAAGAGTGCTTTTGTGTTACTGAAAGCCATGGAGGCTGTCTTTGCATCTTTCTTCCTCTTAAGTTTTCTGCATAGTAAAAGGTTTTATATTCTATTGCTAGTCAGTGGTTGTATGGAAATATAAATTTCAAAAAAGCTTTTAAAAATCTAGACTTAAAGTACTTCTGAAACAAAATGACCTATGTGGCCGTGTGACAGGCTGTTTGAAGAGATTTAAAAATTCTTTCAACCTGGCTGTAGCTGTAAGATGTTCCCAAAAAACCCATCTGTTTAATTAAAAAAAAAAAAAAAGGAAAAAAGAAAAATAAAATTTCTCTGATGTGTTTTCTATGCAGACATTAATAAATATAATCCCTTCTGTTACTTTGGTAAGTCAATCACACTAAGAGGCACCAGTTTTTCAGAGACTGCCTTGAGCTAAATAGAGCAAGTGACAAAAACACTTTTAGGTTGTCATGTGTTAATGTAAAATGCCCCGAGACCCCAATGCTTATTCATCTTCATCTAGTTGATTAATGCTTTTCCCATGTTGTTACATGTTGGTAAATTAAAGAAGCCTTCTAGACAGTTCTGTTAACAGTTTACTGAAATGTACCTCATTAGTGAGGTTGAGCTGTCAAATAAGTGTTATTTAATCCTATCACTCAAAAATGCTCTAACACCAGGTCTCTGTAGAGTGAGAAGGAAGGTTTTCTAGGAATACTGTCACATTGCAAATTCATTAGATGTGTAACATGCAAAGGAAGAAATCCAGAGTATTTTTTATACTTGCAATAAGACTTTTGACAGCTTTTACTGCAGCATGCATTGTAGAACTGCATAGAACTAGGTGCAGTTCTTTCAAACATTTTTCATATCCATAACAAAGCTGGGAGGATAAATGCCACACTTAAGATGGTATTAATTTATTTTTTTACCTGAACAGAAAGAAGGAGGAGCGAGAGAGAAAAGAATTAAAACCACAAGGATGGATTGCAATTTGTGGTATAGTAAAACAAGCTTTTAGTGCTTCTTTTAGAGAATAATGGGCATTTTGAAGTCTTCAGAATAAATTCTGTGTTGTTTGACCAGCACTGATATGATTTAATCAATGCAGTTGAGGACCTGCTTCTGTACATATGTGCCTGTGTGAGTGCCTGAGGTCTTCAGGCAGACTCTGCTCCTACTGAAATCACAGAAGTTGGCCGCATCTGCAGTTGGAGTGTGATAGGCTTGAGAAAGCTCAAAAATGGCTTTTGTCTTATAAATCTATTTATTGAAATTAAGCACTTCCTTACTTGGCATTTTAATAAAGCTTTTATTAGAATTGTTTTGGGGAAAGAATTTACAACCAGAATGAGCAATACAAGGGTATAAAATCTCCCTGATGCTGGGCTTTCCTGGGCTCACAGTTCAGAAGCCAGCTACACATTCTACACCCTATATGCTCAAAAGACTTGATCAGATTAATAACAGAAACTGAAAAAAGTCATGGATACTTCACAGGAATGGTCTTTAAATCTCATGAAACAAGATAATGGTTTCTCATTCACCCCAGCAACCACTCACAAATAGGAGTGGTGTAATGGATGACTTGTGGCATCTACATATATAATTGTCCACCACTGACAAAAAGGGAAGGGAAACAGAGTGGTATCACAGCAACTCACCTGGCTGTAGAATATCCCACTAGAATTCTGCCATGGTGGGCAGCTCAGCTACGTGCAGTCCTCTGCCCACTGAAGGTCACTAGGTAGTTTCTCTGGAGTACGTCCTCAATGCTTGGAGACAGCCCTACCTAGTTTCCCCTCCTGGTAGTGATGGCTTTATATATTTAATAAGATTTTATGGGTTTAGGCATTGTAAATTATATTCACTTTATCAGACCTCTAAGACCTTCCTCCTTACCTGTCAAGTTTCACTGGGTATGCTTTAAATTCTGGAGAGGAGAATACTGACTTTGCCTAACATAAATGAAAGAGCTGGAAAGCATTACATTTTCATACAAATTACATGAAACCCCCAAGACTCCTCGAACGGAGTCAGGAAAGCAGTAAGTGTGCAGAGAAACAACAGCTTTGAGGTTTGGGTTTGTATGGGCAGGGAGTAATGTTTCATGTACTTCTCATAAGATAATGAAAGCTCCTGTGTTTTGATCCTGTGTTTTCAACATATCAGTTGTTAGCCAAAGCTAGATTTTACGTAGTCTTGCATAACCCTACACAGGAAAAGTGTTTGGGAATTTTGTATTAAAAAAAAAAAAAAAGTGCTCTAATTTATCTTTTGGACTTCTACATCTGTAACTTATTCCTCAGTGGAGCAAGTGCTCCCTTTTACTGGGTGTATCAAACTTCTCTTCTGCAACACAGGTTGATACAGGAAAAGGATTTTCTGTGATGAAAATGTGGTATTACATCTTGTATATGTGGCTGAACACAGCATCTTTACTGCTAAGAACGTGTAACCTCAATAAAGATTTCCTTTTCAGAGTTACTGTAGTGGGGATAAAGAGATATTAAGACTGGTGGTTGGGATTATCAGTAGATAACTAATCACTTCCTTGTCTCTCTTAAGACATTATTGCCACAAAGGCAATCAACTTTGGTCTTCCATCACACTGAGGAAATTGTCTGATCAAAGTATGACTAATTATTTGAAAATTTCACTTCTGTATTAATAATATTCTAAATATTATTCATAATATTCTAAATATTCACTTCTATGAGGAACAGAAGGACCAATATGTTTGGTAGAACCTTCTCACAGGGAGGTGTGTTTCCTACCTGGAGCCTGGGTAGGGGATGTCACTAGGAAAATTCCTAGCCTGGTATGCTCTACAGACTAAAATTTGTTACTGATTTTCCATGTAGGAGGAGAAGAAATAATGACTGGTAGTCTGAGAACGATCAAAAATAACTTTAGATCCTTGGGATGAGTGTTACAAGATTCTGAGGCACAAGTCATCTTTTTTTCTGTTATTCCAACTGATGGTAGAAACATGGATTAAACAGATGAATACAGTCTTTTAATACATGGCTCCATGGATGGTATCACCACCATAAATTTGGGTTTCTTTGACAATGGTATGATCTATACAGCACCAGGGTTGTTGACACCAAACAGGAGACACCTCTTTCGAAGGGGGAAGAGGGTCTTTGTGAGGAGATTGCAGGGCTAATTGACAGGGCTTTAAAATAGTTGTGAAGGGGGAAGGGGACAATGTCACCAGGCTTCCATGTGGTAAGCTGTTGGGAGGACACACCAATGTGGAAGCAATGGGGGATTAGTAAGGGCTCTCAACCTGCTGCTCAGAAGCATACTGGGGACAAAATAAAGCAGTAAAATTATTGCAGAGATTACCCAAATCCCCTTCAGGTAGTAGCTGACAACAGGGAGGCATCAGGAAAACACTATAATGGAATAAAGGGGTGTTTCCCTGGAAAGATGATACAGCCAAGGGTCCAGCTGATGTGCCTCTACTTAAATACACAAGGCATGGGCAACAAACAAGAGGAGTTGGAAGCCACCATACTACTAGAAGACTATGACATAGTGGTTGTTACTGAAACATGGTGGGATGAATTCTATGACTGGAGTGTAGCTGTTGATGGATACAAGCTATTCAGAAAGGACAGAAGAAGAAAGAGGGGTAGAGGAATTGCCCTTTATGTTAAGAAATGAATTGAATGTGATGAGATATAACCAGAAAATACACACCAGCAAGTTGAAAGCTTACGGGTAGGAATTAGAAATCAAGGCAACAAGGGGAACCTTGTGGTTGGGGTCTACTACAGGCCACCCTATCAAGAGGAATCGCTTGATGAAGTGTTCCTACTCCAACAACAAGAAGTATCAAGTTTGCAGGCTCTAGTCCTGCTGGGGGACTTCAACCATCCCAACATTTGCTGGAAAAGTAATACAGCAAGCAGTGGACAATCCAGGAGGCTCCTGGAGTGCCTTGATGACAACTTCCTGAGGCAGGAAGTAGACATCCCTACCAGAAGGGAAGCAACACTTGATCTGGTGATTACAAATGTAAATGAGCTCATCAGGGATCTCAAGATTGGAGGCAGCTTGGGTGGTGACTGTGCACTGGTAGAATTCACGGTACTAAGGGTCAGAACTCAGTCAAAAAGCACAGTCAGTACCTTAAGCTTCGGAAAAGGAAAATTCCAGCTCTTCAAGGAGTTAGTCAATAGGATATCCTGGGAAACAGTCCTCAGAGACAAGGGGGCAGAACTGAGTTGGCAGATTTTTAAGAGCACTCTTCATAGACTGCAAGATAGCTTGATCCCCAGGTGTAAGAAATCAAGCAAGAAAGGGAAGAGACTAGTGTGGCTGAGCCAAGACCTAGTGGTCAAACTAAAAAGCAAAAAGGAGCTTCACAGGTGGTGGAAGCAGGGACAAGTAGCCTGGGAAGATAGGGATGCTGCCAAATAGTGTAGGGATGAGGTCAAGAGGGCCAAGGCATTGTTGGAGATTAATTTGGTAAGGGATGTAAAGAATAGCAAGAAGAGATTCTAGAAGTATGTCAATGAAAAAAGGAACATAAAAAAAAATATCCCCCCCACAAAGAGTAAAAACGGTGGGCTAGTAATAACGGATGAGGAGAAGGCTGAGTTTCTCAACACTTTTTTTCCTCAGTCTTCACTGACAACCTCTCTCTCAACACCTCCCAAGTTAAACCGCAAGGTGTAGACCAGAGTGGTGAAGTCCCCCCAAACTGTATGTGAATGTCAGGTTTGTGACCACCTGAGGAACCTGAACATACATAAGTCCATGGGACCTGATGTGATTCATCCCAGAGTTCTGAAAGAATTGGCTGATGGAGTCGCCAAGCCACTTGCCATGATATTTGAAAAGTCTTGGCAGTCAGGTGCGTCCCTGGTGTCTGGAAGAAGGGACAAGTTGCACCCATTTTTAAAAAGGGTAGAAAGGAGGATCCTGAAAACTATTGTCCTGTCAGACTCACCTCTATGCCAGGGAATATCATGGAGCAGATTCTCCTAGAGGGAAATAATAATTTTAAGGTTAAATGGTGTAGTTCAAGATATCCAACTCTAATTCCTTTTCCCATGGTAAATTTTAATTCATAGAAGTTCTTGTGGCCACCAGGACCTGAAGTTCAGGCTCAGATGGAAGGGATGCTCTTTTTTTTCTGATGGTTTTGGGGAAACAAGAAGGTTTGGGGTTGTCATTTGTTTGATGGTGTTTGGTTGTGCTGTTTATTTTTCTTTTTTTTTTTCTTTTTTTTTATGTTCATTCCATGTTCATGAAGGTAAAAAGCTGAAAAAAATGATCTATTGCACCCCTCTGATTATTATCCCATAGTAATTTTTCAGGTGGGCCATGATGAGATTTCTGAGAGTAGCCTAACTACCATCAGAAAAGATTTCAAGGATTTGGGAGATTGGTAGAAAGTTCAGGACCACAGCTAATTTTTTCATCAATCCCTCAAATAGAAAGGGAAAACACAGATAGGGGGTGGAAAACACTTATCATAAACAAATGGCTGAGAGACTGGTGTCATCGCTGGAATTTTGGATTTTTTGACCATGGGGAGGTTTATAGGGCACCTAGTCTGCTGGTATCAGACGAAGTAGATCTCTCTCAAAGGGGAAGGAGGACTCTGTCTTATAAATTGGCTGGGCTCATAGATAGAGCTTTAAACTAGATGTGAGGGGGGAGGGGGGAAATGTCTGTCCTTTGAAGAGTGGGCTAGAGACTGTTGAGAGGTGTTGTGCCATCCCCATTGCTACCTCAGGGTTGGTACCAGTCAGGAGGTTCTGGAGCATTGCTAACTCTCTCAAATGCCTGTACACAAATCCATGCAGCATGGGGAATAAACAGGATGAACTAGAGATCTGTGTGAGATCTCAGGACCATGATCTCATTGTAATCACTGAGACATGGTGGGACAGCTCACATGACTGGAACACTGTCATGGATGGCTCTGTCCTTTTCAGGAAGGATAGGCTGGCAAGATGAAGTGGTGAAGTTGCTCTCTATGTGAGAGAGCAATTGGAATGTATAGAGCTCTGCCTGGGGTACAATGAAGAGAAGGTTGAAAGCTTGTGGGTAAAGATCAAAGGTGAGACTAATATGGCAGACATTGTAGGAGGTGTTTACTACAGGCCACCTGATCAGGATAAGGAAGCTGATGAGGTCTTCTACAAGCAGCTGGTGGTAGCTTCAAAATCACAGGCTCTGCTTGTCATGGGGGACTTTAGTTACCCTGACATTTGCTGGGAAAATTGCACATCCAGACACAGTCAGTCCAGTAGGTTCCTCCAGAGCATTGATGATAACTTCCTAATGCAGATGTTGGAGGAACCGACAAGGAGAAGAGTGATGCTGGACCTTGTACTGACCAACAAAGTGGGTCTGGTAGAGGATGTGAAGGTAGGAGGCACCTTAGAGGGAAATTTCTAGGCTGGTATGCCTAGAAATTTTTGCAGAGGGTGGTCAGGCTCCCAGAGCAGGCACATGCATGGCTGGAACAGGACATTAGCATTTTAAGACAAATTTGCATCTTTATTTTTTGCTCTGCTTTCCATTAACAATAGCTTGCAGATTTAGATGGTTTGGAAAGGAAGAGCCAACTTCCAAAAAAAACAAGACAAAACAGAAAACAAAAGCCTCCATCAGAAGAATAACAGTGTTGGAAGGCATGCTTAAAATGGATGCTACTGAAAAAGAAATCTAAAATGACTGATTTTTTTTTGTTTTGTTGTTCTGACAAACTCATAGATCTGGTCCTTGAAATCCTTAAGCTGTCTTCTTTCCCATCTTTCTTTTGAGTTAATGTGGAAATTTATATATGCTTAAAAGCAAACTTTTGAGAGGTTATTTTTTCCCCCATCCGTCACAAAAAGACAATTCAAAAGCAATAATGTGAGGGCCATCACCCTGATGATAAACAGTTCCCTACGTATGAGAAGAAATTGCCTCAAAAACCTTCAGAAGATGGTTCTTTTTCTCTGTGACTTAGAAGCATTTTAGTAAATGGAGGTATACTGAAATTGTAGTAATTTATATACTCACCATTTCCCTTTGTAAGAACTTTCCAGGAACAGATAACCTAATCTCTTTCTCTTGACCTATCTACTACAACCTCTTCTAGAAATACTTCTGTGGTCATCATCTCTGGTAAGGCTTTTGTCTAGGCTACATAATGTAAATGTGCTATATGGTACCACCTTTGAGCTATCAGGGCAGCATTTCTAAAGTTTCATCTCATGGGTTAGGTGCTGCAAGCATCAAATGAGGTGCAAAGCACATTTTACTATTTTAATGTTATTGTATAATGAGGCATGAAGAAACCCTAATTAATTGAAATGAGGTATGTGTTGCCTGTCATGGACGTGGCGACCTGGTTCAGGAACGGCACGGCGACCAACCCCAGGCTGCTCGGGCCATCAGCTCACTGACACCAATGTGGTGGACGGCAAATGGTGTTTATTAGTGCGTAACATTGTATTTTATAGCCTGGGTTTGCTACGTCACGTCCGTCTGCTTACATCACAGGCTGACCACTATTGGCTATCCGGAGGGGGGGTCCTTATTTTTATCTTTCCGTACAGCGTGATATCTTCCGACTGCCAGGCCCTAGCTACCCACATTTCCCCCCCTCCATGCCTAACTAAATTAGGTAAAATGCAGTTATTATAAAAATTCTATTTCTATTATTAACAAATCTATATATTAAAAAATCTATTTCTATTCTTATTCTATATTATAGTGCAAATTCTCTAACAATCTAAAAAATCTTGTACTGTAAATGCAGATAGAGAACCTAAGGCACAGTAGGCAGGTAGAAATTAAGAGGTAACTAGTGACAATGGAATGTAAGTTGAGGTAGCTAGGGTTAGTGAGGATAACACTAGGTAANAATTGATTGTTCTATTCACTGTAAATCTTCGTCTACCGCTACTCGAAGGGAATGAAATTTTAGGTTCTGTTCCACAAGTGAGGCTATTCCCATTCCTGCCCCTGCGGTCCCTAAGGCTATTAGGGTAGCAATGGTCAAGGCGGTAAACGGTTCTCTCTTCTGTATATGATGAGAAGCCAGCGTGGTCTGATAGTCATATATGTAGTCCTCGGAGGGGTATATGATTCTGGGGATAAGTTGCATATAATATTCGTTATAATGACTAAACACACTAACAGATATACATGGGGTAACTCCAGTTTTTGAACATATCCATTTGGTGTTAGGGACGGGGATCACCCAATCAGCTTTTGGTCTGGTCTAGGCTGAAGTTTTGAATTTACACAAATGCCTTTTTTCACAGGGTACCTTGCCGATACAGCTGCCTTGGCCCGACACATGCTGCATCGTTACCCCTGGGCTGTTCTCTTTCTCAGTGCCCCATCGACATTGTGGGGGAATATTTCCACTCATTACTTTTGGTTCAGAGGCTATTCCAATTGCCTCATAAAAGGGGGGTCTAATATCATAGCAAAGCCAGCAATGTGCCATTATATTCAGATTTGTAGAGTTTAACACTAGATATGTTGTGTTTAAGAGCTTCCATAGAGGAGGCCTTTCAAATTTTGAATCATTCGGATTTTCAGTGTTGTAGGGGACTGCACTCTCGGTACTTTCTTTAATATCAGATATTTATGACCTGGGTGTTTCTGGGTTAAGAACTGGGTTAGGGCCGATGG
>VYZU01053867.1:28049-50278 GCA_013401355.1 Ceyx cyanopectus | reverse complement strand
CAAATAAACAGAAACAAAAAAAAACCACCTCAGAGAAGCCCTACACAAACCATAGGTATCAGTGGCTCCTGCACGTTTGATGAAATGCCAGAAGAAAGATCTTTCTTCTGCCAGATGGAACATTCTTTTATGTATTAGGACAAACTAATAATGCTCCTCCCTCTAAACTCTACCTCATTCTTCCTATTATCTTCTAGTTTATTCAGAATATTAACAACAGTCACCTTGGGAATATTTTCCATGGGGGATAGATCAAAGAGCACATGCTTATGGCTCTGAAGATACTTAGAGCAGGCAACAAGATTGGTTGCAAGCAGCAACCTGTATTCTGGAAGTTTGGAGAATTTCACACAGCCTTTAAAAATACCTGTCAGTCAGCATAATTGCCCAGATAGCACATCTTACAGCTCATGTTGTTATTACATTGCAAAACTCCATTATTAACAGTTTACATAGACAATAAAATTTAGCATTAATCATGGCAGATGTGTAGAAAATGAAATTTTAAATCTCAAGCATGATCATAAGAAGCCTGCTCAAGAAGCCATCCAAACAAGGAATAGTGATTTACCACACAATCTGTACGATGAATAAAATAATAATTGGCCAGTTCAACTGTCAAAGAGCAGAAACACCCAACAAATTAGCCATCAGCAATTGGAAGTAAAGGAATTATTAAGGAAAAGGTAGTTTCAACCACAAATGAGCCCCTAAACCTCATGTGGCATTACCATTAGAAGTACACTGACAACCTGAAAAATCGTATTAAATAAACACAAAGAAGTTGGCATGTTAAATGATAGAAACACAAAGCAACTGAATCACCATTCAATGGACCCATTTAGCTGGTTTAATCACATTTAAATAAATTCATGAAAATTTGACCATCAGTCACCATTAAGACTCAGAATTATAAGAAACAACCAAAAAAAAATCAGACAATTATGTATGTCAAAACATACATATTTTGCATATATTTTGCAAAGCTTCTATTTTTAAACTATAGAGCAGTATTTTCTACATACTATTAATTCCATAGTGGCTTATGAAGATATTACACAGTTTTCCTTTACATTTATCTCCCTAGTGTGTTTATTTAATTAAAGAAAAACATTTTTTATGCTTAAAAGCGGGATAGTTAAAATAAAAAAAAAATAAATTAAAAATCAGAGTATACCCTTTGAGATACAACAAATTTCCTGTATCAAATAAGGCCATAATACTGGCATAAATTTTAATAGAAATTGATTCAATAAACAGCAGCATTCTGAATGCTGGATGCAGAGCCACAGCTGCAAAATTAAGCACTGGATGTGAAATATGCTTTTGAATTTCCACATATTAAACCTAAGGAATGCTCTTCAGAGATACAGGAATGGTGAAGCTGTGCCTTGTGAAATCTGAAGTTCAGGAAAGAGTTGAGCTGGGTCAATTGCCCAGAGCTCTAAGGCATCCCCACAGTCTATCCATTTTCAGCTCAGAAAACTAAATGCCTGGTGCCAGTGTAAGAAAATATTGAAATAAATACCAAGCAGGAATTTTGTAATTGAGGTAAAATATACTGATTATGTGTCTGTCATTTAACAGCTTAATATAGATTCTCAAGATTTAGAAAAGTCCTTTCCTTGGAGTCCATAATCAAATCTAGGATTTATTTTTTTTTCCCTGGCAAGGAAACTCTTACCTCTGGGCTATTTCTGCTGCTCTTGGGCAGTTCCTTGCTATCCAGTTTTCTCTTTGTTCTTGCATAAAATCCAATACATTATATCTGAACCATGGCGAACTAGTTTGTGGATATAATCCAGAAAAAAACTCAAAAGACTAACATCCAAAAACAAACTGGAGAGTGATAGGGTTTAATTTCTTTTCGGTTGCTTTTTAAATCATTCCAGTCTGGTGCCAGAGTAATATTAATGTCAGCAATGAGGAAAGAAATGTAAGAATGAGTGTGAGGGAAGGAGAATAATAAACCTGTCTTTTCCAGCAGCAGCCCACATTTTACTCTCAGTTGTACTGCAGAAGTATATCAAAAAATGGTCAAGTACCAAGACATACAGAAAGAGCAAGTGTTAAGAACTTTCTCATGTTAATTATTATGTTTTTGCTACTGACTTTGCCGCATTTTATCATGTATCTTTTTTTTTTTTTTAGCACTTGGCTGAAGCAACTTTGTATTAGTAATTTAATTTTAGTTTTACAAACCATCACAGTATTAAGAACATAAAATTATTTGTACTATTGTTCAATTACTTCAGGCTAAGTAAATTTTAAATGCTCTGATTACTGAGGCACAACTATAACCAACTTAAAGAAGATATGATACTAAGGGTTTTTATATAAAGCTTGACATGTCAATCCTTCATTTTCCCTATTAATTGNTGATCAAGGGAACTGGATGCTGAAGAAACACAGCAAGCACAGATGAGAATTTCCATCTCAGTCTTTCTGTTCACAGAAGTCCTAAGACTTCTGTTGACACAGTACAGCTAATACTGTAATTACTTATGACATCATGAATAATTACTTATGACAACTAACTTAAAAAAATAAACACACCTGCATTTCAGTTCTGTGCAAATACACTTAAATAAGAAGCAGGATGCAGAAAATGGGAGCTTTATCCTGTAACATTTCCCTAGTGACTGTCAGGCAGCAGCAGGAGTCTCCCCTTCACAGATTCACCAATTCATTCTTAGCCTGCAGAATATAAGCCACTTGACTTTTTTAACTCCTGGATTTTTTTCAGCATGCTTTGAAAAAAAAGATTATGTCATTCCTCAACCATCTCCTTACTGTTACTTTTCCAGTCATCTTCAGCAGTGATCCCAAGAATGAAAGCAAAAACCAAACACCATCACATTTCCTATTGTTGTCTTTCCCTCCATCTTCCCATGGCATTTCTTTCTATTTACTGCAAGTCATTAGGACAAGACCTGATTTCATTTTGCGCAAGATTCCCATGCTCCTTCTCACCCACAAAGAAAATTATGGTACCAAATTCACTCTAAGATGATGATGCCAAAGGCAGGAGGAGCCACAGGTGTAGTTCACCTGACCCTCCTGTGTCAGCAAGTGAACCAAACTGTTAAGATCTTGAGTGTATTTAAAACACATCTGTGAAGAAGACAATGAAGCAGAAGAAGCACATGAACTGTTCCACCAATCCAAGGGTAATAGCATGGAGAAAAAGTAGTAAGTCATAGCTCTCCCAGGTCATATCCTGGAAGACAGCAGCCAGACCATTACCTTTAGTCAGTGGCAGCTAAAGAAAGGTTGCATCTGTAAACAATTCCCATCTGCCTTCCATGTGATGCAGTCTACTGGTCTCCTCCTTCACATAGCAGCCAGCAGGAGTGAGACAAGCTCATCACATGCACCAGAAACCCTGCTTCAATCTCTTCCTCCAAATGAGGGTTGAGGGCAGCCTTGACAAGCTGCATCAATATAGTCTTGGAGTTTTAAATGTCAACATTACAAAACAGGAATCCTGTACGTATAATAAATCAAATCCTTTCAGAGTCTGTCACAAAGCAATGCTTACAATCATCTAGTTTAAATGTGCAATGTTTCACAACACCTAGAAAAAAACCCAGGTGCCTAACTTGACATTCTGTGCCTCCTCAGACTGAGGTAGATTTAATAAGTTGCATTAAATGCTCTTCACTCTGTTCAAGTAATTCATGTTTAAAAGGTCTCACATCTCCTCCTGAGCATATCCAACATAACAGAAACATGAAAGCCAACAAAGTACAGGTAGCAGATGGCAGCCTATTGATGAAAAACATCAAAGCTTCTGTTGGACAAAGCATGCAGAGAAAAGGATGAGGACAGTACAGAAGGTAGGTGGCACAAAAGTGTAGGTGGAGGAAAGGTGAACAGAAGCATAGAAAATGAAGCTGAAAACAGCAAGAGTAAAGATTTTTCACTCACTTGAAGAGGAAGAAGACTTAAAAGATCTGTCAAAGAAGATCTGGGAAGGGAGAATCCCAGATGCCAAACACAGGGAAGCAGAGAGTATGCCTGAGCATCTGATGTGTTCCACAGACCTAATAAAAAAACATGGGAAAGCATCTAGTGTCAAAAAAGAAAGGAATGTAAGAATGAGTGTGAGGGAAGGAGAATAATAAACCTGTCTTTTCCAGCAGCAGCCCACATTTTACTCTCAGTTGTACTGCAGAAGTATATCAAAAAATGGTCAAGTACCAAGACATACAGAAAGAGCAAGTGTTAAGAACTTTCTCATGTTAATTATTATGTTTTTGCTACTGACTTTGCCGCATTTTATCATGTATCTTTTTTTTTTTTTAGCACTTGGCTGAAGCAACTTTGTATTAGTAATTTAATTTTAGTTTTACAAACCATCACAGTATTAAGAACATAAAATTATTTGTACTATTGTTCAATTACTTCAGGCTAAGTAAATTTTAAATGCTCTGATTACTGAGGCACAACTATAACCAACTTAAAGAAGATATGATACTAAGGGTTTTTATATAAAGCTTGACATGTCAATCCTTCATTTTCCCTATTAATTGGTTGATACAACATATAAAGAAGAAAAAAATAGTAATAAGAAAGATGAAGCAGCTGCCTTGTGAGGACAAGCAGTCCAGAACTCTTCAGTTTGTAGGTACTCAAGGAGGGCACAATCAGTTTACCAATTCAGAGAATAATATGGTTGGAAAGAACCTCCTGGATCACCTCCCAGGTATCTTCTCCTACTGTCACTGGGAGAGCAGTGGTATGGGAGAGCACTCTGGAACTTCCACCTGAAGAGGAGACTGAAGGGGGACCTCATCAACGTCTATAAATATGTTAAGGGTGAGTGCAGAAAGGATGGAGCCAGACTCTGCTCAATGTCATCCAATGACAGGACGAGAGGCAATGGGTGCAAGTTGGAGCACAAGAGGTTTAAGGTCAACACAAGGAAGAACTTTTTCACAGTGAGGGTGACAGAGCCTGGCAGGGGCTGCCCAGGGAGGTTGTGGAGTCTCCATCTCTGGAGACACTCAAGACTCACCTGGATCTGTTCCTGGGCGACTTGGTCTAGGTGATCCTGCTCTAGCAGGGGGATTGGACTAGATGATCTCCTAGGTCCCTTCCAACCCCTAACATGCAGTGATTCTGTGATCATGGGCCCATCGTCAGAAGCCTGGTCTGACACAGCACAGCACCTTTCTCATCCTGTCCTTCACTGCTGGCCACAGCACTACTACTGTCAAATTGTTAATTGCCATATTGTGCTTAAATGTTTTGGGATGTGAAGGAGAATAAAGAAAGATCACTACATTTATTTTTGTCAAGAACAAAACTTTTTACACAGTTGAGAGACCAGCACAACTGTGATATGCCCCTATTTGCATTCATCTAAATAAATTCTTACAGTGGTTCATCGATAAGACAATGCTGGAGAGGGATAAATTGTGGACTGCTATGACCTTGTGTTTTACACTGCAATGCCTTGCCTATCTTTTACACCACTCTAAGATATGATGCCACCTTCTGAAATACAAACCTGGAGTATCATCACTGTTTTCAGACATACATAATTTGCTCATCTTACATAATTAATACACACTCTTGTACAGTACTATTCATTTTTATTAGACCATGATACATTGGAGTATATTTATAGGTTTAAAATATTAATCCATTTATTTGTATTTGCAGGCCTTTTAGTGAAAAATGGGTTTCATTTGTTTTTTGGGACAGCATATACTGTTATATTCCAAAGGGGTGGTTTAAATGACAGATTCCTATCCAATAGTAAACTGAAGCTGCCTTTGAAGCAACTGATTTGGTAAAACTCTCAGTTGAATCGTGTGTTGCTAACTCATAGTTGCTAAAATATGTTTTCTACTTTTACATTTTATCCTAATACAGATTCAACAAGTATACGAAGATAATGATGAATTTCCCATTGTTATCCAAACACATTACAAATTCCTTCTGCCTACAAAAGCACAGAAAGTGTTAAGCCTTCCTCCCAGATAATATTTTTCCCAGCCTTCCACAAAAACTTATGTTGAAAATGTTTTTCTAAGGCACATTTATTATTGCTCTCAGTTATAATGAATTATTTCTTGATTTCTTTTTTTCTTAAAGGTTGGTTATTTACCAAGGGTAAACATAATATTAAAAGTTTAAACATTCCATAAAATGCCTCTAAATTGACTTAGAAGGACTCAGTTTTTTTTCCTGCTTAGTTTATCTACAGAATTCTTGACAATGTCTACAGGAGCTGAACATAGTGATTGAAACAGAGATCTGAACTGCAAAAGTCATGCCAATAAATGACATTCCATTCTCACATAAAGGACAATGAAAGATGAAAGAGTTACTATCCTTTTGATTAATCATGTTTTTCTTCTAAGGTCTAATAGCTCAAACACCAGAACAAGAAAACTCACCTAAGTTTCTTGGAGTATTGTACATTAATTGTCTTCATGTTTTTAATTTACAATATATTACAAAAGTAAAGATCCTGAAACATTATTTGGATTCAATAACATGCAAAACTATGTTTTCTTGCTGTAATTTACTTCTTCGACAATAATGAACTCTTTAATGGAATTTCAAAACTATTAGGCACATTTAGCAACATGAGTTTATCCCAGACAGAATAACCCACAGAAGAGGATGAACCCAAGAATGTAGTTTCTACCTTTTCTGAAGTATCTACTGAATACACCCCCTGAAAGTCAGATTTTCCTTACTCCTCCTGCCCCAGTGATATTTACAGAGACTGTTGTGATATTTATAGAGACTACCTCCAAATCTACATACCTCAAGAACTCTGCCATTGGTTAAGAATTATTACTGTAGCTAATCTTTGGCACTGTTATAGAGTACGCTTCTGGCATGAGTTGCAACATGTCAATTTCTGTGAAACCATAGAAACTGTGACAAACAAACTGTGTTATGAATAGTACCCAGGAGATGGAAGTCATCGCTATAAATAAGAGTTGAACAGTTGAACCTCTTTTTTGTGTATGTTTTATCTTCTCCCCTGTCACTGTACAGTGAATTGTGGTACTCAAGAAAATATTTTGGGAAACCATAAAGCCCAGGGATAAAAGTCTAAAAGATATAATTATGAAACACTGAATCATAGAATAGTTTCATCTGGAAGAGACCTTCAAGATCATCAAGTCCAACCTTATTCCCTTATTTCCTTCAAAACCATTAAACCATCTCCCTAAACACAACATCTATCCAACTCCCAAACACTTCCATTGAGGACGACTCCTCCACCTCCTGTCAAATGAAACAGGCCATATTCTACATCAAGTTAACGCCAAGACAACAGCAACAGCAGAAATGGAGGCATTCCAATTTACCTGGTACCTCCATTAGTTGGGGTGGGGGAGGGGGCAATATAATGAAAAAAATCAATTAAAAACCTTTACTGGCAAATTCAGCAACACAACTGCCTATACAGCAGATGTACTGACTCAAATGTACCATCTTTCAACAAAATAATAGAAAAAAAACTTACCACAAGGTACTAAATTATAAACATACATGTTCGAAACTTCCAGAATCCAGAAGTTAATTTTCACCACTCTCACTCTGTTTGATAATTATGCTTAAATATGCCCAAAAAGATTAAAGTTCAAACACTGAACTAAAGAAGGGCTTTTCATCAACAAATTGCCCACAAATTTGCCCCACATGGCTTCAGACTTCTGGTTCCTTCTAAAATTGTTGGAAAAATAAACATTTTCAAAATTTTTATAATATGGCTAAGTATTTAAATAAAAGAAGAGCACTTAGCTCTGATGGGCCGACCAAATTCTGCTCTAGTTGAGCTGTAAATCTGAACTATTCCATTTCCATCAATGCAGTGATTGTCACTATAAAAAAAAATATTATATCAACCTGAGATCAACATTTTTTGGTCAATGGCATTTACTGAAACTTGTATTGATGTAACAGGATTAAACTGTGATCCTAGGGGATATGATCAACCCAGCCATCTTTGGAAAAAAATATAAATCTATGCAATCATTAATCCAATACCATCTGAAAGGACCAAAGTGTATTTTACTGCTCATTTTCTTCTGTCTCTCCTGTCCAACTCAGCAATCTGATTTTTAAAAGATAATTGCTGAAATGAGATCTCCTGTGATTAGTCTTTCTCCCATGAAATAAATCATAGAAATAATTTCGTGTCAGAAAACAGCATCCTGAAAGCTTGAGTGTACAACAGTCATGCCAGTGGTAACCTGTGCCTTCGCTGCTGTCTTGTGATCCACAAAGCTATGTCAGGTCATACCCTGTGACTAAATTACACCTGTAAATCCACAGGTGAATATGCCACCTGGCCTGTGTGACTGGCTCACGTTTCTCCATCATCCACTTACCATGAAGATCTCAGGAAAACTGCAGTGGCCATCAGAGGACCAAAACTTTGCATTGCAATCAGGGCAGATACCTGTTGGCAGAGCCCTGCAGGCACCATTAGACCTTGACCAGCCTCACCAGGGACCCTCACCAGACCTGGCCTGAGCTATGCTGGAGGCGCACCTCTTCCCAGCCCTCCTATTCCTGTGGTATAATTGGGATTTCCCAGATCAATCTCAGGCACGTTACCTTGCTTTTTGCTGGATTGCACTGTCAGTGGGACCTGCCACCAACCTTGCTCTGCTCAGCCACAGGCACTGTGGGATGGTGCACTACTGGTGATGATCCTGCCCAGCCCAGTTTCCCCCCCTTGTGGACCAGCCCCAAAGCCCATGGTGGAGCAACACAGAACTAGCCAACCTGTCAAGTACAGGTAGTCTGTTTGACAACTGCCTCACAAGGTATTTCACTTTGAACAGAACTCTTATGCATCACTTTTCTCAATTTTGAATTCCTCACTCACGTTTTTCTGTAAAAAAAACCCAACCTTTCAGAAACAGAAAGGAAGCTATACCATATTTTTAAGTCTTTGATTTGTTAAAATATGCTTCTCATCCTCACTTTACATAAAATATTGATGAAGTACTTGGCAGTAAAATATCATATTTAAGCCCTTTGAAATTGCAAAAGAGATCTTCTGTTATTTTCACATAAATCCAAAACTAAAAGATATTGTAAGTCATTGGTGACCTTGTGCAAGTGTGCATATAAATGGTTTTCATGCAAACTGCACAGAAGTTAAAAAGAATTATCATTTAGAATTTCTTTGAAAGTGCTTGTGGATAGTTTAAGAGCATCTACATTCTAGCATCTGAACTACTTTTATGTTTAAAATTCTAGTGAAAGACAATGTTATTAAGATTAGCCAAACTCAAAAACAATTTGTGTCCTACTTTCACATATTAAAAGTATTCAGTATCCTCTTAAAGCCAGAGCTAAGCAAGACAATGCAGTTGGTACAGAGATTACTTAAAGAATGAAATTTACCTGTTAACAAAACCCACTGATCTTACCCAGTTTACCAGAAACTGAAGGAGAACATAATACGTACGGACAAGAGTTCATCTTTGATGTGATTGTCCTCCACACAAATACTCCCATCACCCCTCTGTGCACTTTCATGGGAGGCAGAAGGCTGGGATCAGTCTTTTGGAGACATTGTCTCCAACGTACCAAGACAATTTCTCAGTTCAATCAGAACCCCAGTGAAGAACCTGCAGCAGTGACTATGGACTGACAGACAGTACCTCACAGTAAACATAAAATGTTCATATCTGCAGGAAAAGAGCAGGGGTTGAGTAGTCAACATATACATCATACAAGAGATGTATTCACTGTGATGGATGTCACTTTTTTGGATATGACAGTAGTGAGGCATCTTCCTCATTTTGACAACACCAAGCTGGGTGGAAGTGTTGATCTGCTCGAGGGTAGGGAAGCTCTGCAGAGGGATCTGGACAGACTAGATCCATGGGCCAAGGACAATGGGATGAGTTTCAATAAGGCCAAGGGCCATGTTCTGCACTTTGGCCACAACAAACCCTGACAGCACTACAGGCTTGAGGAGGAGTGACTGGAAAGCTGTTCAGCACAAAAGACTTGGGGGTTCTGATTGACAACTGACTGAACATGAACCATCAGGTGGCCAAGGCAGCCAACAGCATCCTGACCTGCATTAGAACAGTGTGGCCAGTAGGACCAGGGAAATTATTTTTGCACCTGTACTCAGCACTGGTGAATCTGCATCTCAAGTTCTGTGTTCATTTTTGGGCCCCAAGAAGGACATTGAAGTACCAGAGCAGTTTCAGAGAAGGGCAACAAAACTGGTGAATTCCCTAGAGAACAAGTGCTGTGAAAAGTGGCTGAGAGAACTGGGGTTAAGCTGGAGAAAATGAGGCTCAGGGGAGATCTCCTCACTCTCTACAGCTACCTGAATGGAGGTTGTAGAGAAGTGGGGGTCAGTCTGTTCAACCAAGTAACAGGTGGTAGGATCAAATGAAATGGCCTCAAGT
This sequence comes from Ceyx cyanopectus, assembly GCA_013401355.1. Classification (NCBI taxonomy): domain Eukaryota; kingdom Metazoa; phylum Chordata; class Aves; order Coraciiformes; family Alcedinidae; genus Ceyx; species Ceyx cyanopectus. Next base: position 39,860 of record VYZU01053867.1, on the reverse strand, counting down.
TGTACCAAGGGAAGTTTAGATTAGAAATTAGGAAGACTTTGTACTGAAAGTGTTATCAGGCACTGGAACTGCTTACCCTGGGCAGTGGTGAAATTCCCATCCCTGGAGGTATTTGAGAGTCATGTAACATGGGATATGGTTCAGTCAAGGACTTGTCAGCCTTAGGTTAATGATTTGACTCTTAAATGTCTTTCCCAACCTAGGCAATTCTGTGCTTCTGTGATTCTGTGATCCCTACACACTGATGCAGGGATACATAAACGAAGATACATACATGTAGAAAAGGATTATGTTTTGCAGTCTACTTACGTTTTCACAGATGTTCTAAATACCTTAGGGCTTTCTTTATAAACAGTCATGCCTAACATGCCAAGGATTGTAAAAATTCAGTAATATTTAATGTGCACTTAAAAACATCCTTGTCAGTCATCTGAATCGTATTTTGTGGTAATGCTAGGGGACATCTCTGAAAGCAACTAGGCACCTAGCTCCTTTTTAGTGCCTTTATATGTATAAAGGCTGCTCTAGAGGACTAGAGAAAAACATCACCCTGCTAAACTGCACATTTCAATTAAGTGATAATCATGGTCATCCTCTCAAACTCTGGGAACTTTATCCCTTCTCAACCAAAATTCTATTGGTGGAATCTTAAAAAAAGTGAGATAAATTGAGATGGTGAGAAGTGCCTGAATAAAGATAATACCCTTTATCAGGTCATGTGATAGTTTCACACTTGTTCCTTCCCAAGCCATGATTCTGCATGAACCCAGCACAGGGAGCAATGAAATACCAGGAGTGCTGGGATTCTGTGACTCTCACAGAGTCAGTCCCTTGTACTACTACTCTCTTCTACTTTGGTATTGGTAGTGTTCAGATGGAAAAAAAAAAAGTTAAGGAAGTGCAAGAAACTCTCAGTATGAATGGGAGGAAGCAGAAGAAAGTGGAAGAAGTCCTTTTAGTCACCCTTTCCTTCGAATGTCAATCTTTTATTCCTTTAAATCCATACTTTCCTTTTGTCTTTAGAATTGTTAAGGAATTTCTGCAAGGTCTTTTCAATACCACCTCCAAGAAAAAGAAATGACAAGTAAAGCATGCTGTATTCTGAAAAGTTGTCATGAATCCAACAAGAAATTAACTTAGTCATAGAACTACAAGGCCTAAAAATTTGTTTCAATTTTTAATATTCATAGTTTTACACCAAACGACATTGCACCACAGCAGTGAGTGATCAACAAGAGTACCTGATGTTCCAACGTCAAGCTGCACAGTAGCTGTCAGAAAATAACTTGTCAGTCATTACCATCAAATGCTATCTTCAACATCCCATTAATGGAAAAATTACAGAATAACTCACTTTTACATTTCCATCAGTCTGGAAATTCAGAACAATTTTCATACAATAACTAGATGAGGAAAATCATGAAACAATGGAGGCTGGAAGGGACCTCATCAAGTGAAACATCCGAGCCCAGAGTAACATAAAATTACCACAGTTAATAATAATGGGCTAAACACAGCATTTAGACTTGCATTTTGAAAATGCTCTCCTCCACAGAAGTAAAATAATAATAAAAATGCAAAACTCATCTTGCTAATTTAATTGGGAAATAAAACTCCTGTTTTTCTTTCATTAACTAGTTATTTTTGAGTGTAAAAGCAGAGCACACTGCACTGCTCATCTCTAGCAGAACTAAACAAACATGGAGAGTGGATCTAATTCTTCCTTGGAGTACCAGAGTCAGATAAACAAAGAAAGGTAATCCCACAGGAAATGAGATTCCTGGTGTCCTGTTAGTATTTCTGCATTATTCCTGTCTCAGGCTGGTTCTGATTTCTAACAGAGTATGTATTGTTGGTTTACTGAATTGAAAGTGTTGTAATAATTAATGGATGGTTTATTTTTTAAAACAAAAGCATAAACTCATTAATAGAAAATGTTATGTTGTTATGTGACTGCTGGTACTTAAACCACACTCCAGTCTTAAGTGCCTTTGGTTTGAGGCAGCTAATGTTTCAGTTTCTTCATTATGTTTGCATTCAAGTTCTGAAATATGGCAAATACTAATAAATTGGTTCTACTCCTGGTATCTTTCCAAGCTTATTTCACTTACTGAAGAAATGACTTCTGTTACTTGATAATGCATTTTAAAGAAAGATCAAAAGTATATGTAAATTCTATGATAAAAAATGTGGTATTTTTAATGCAAACTCTTGAAGAAGTTCAGGACAAGAAAAGTTTAAGATTATAAGCATATATCAAGCACTATTTACTTTCTTTATGATAATGATACTGTGAACTGAGAAACATTTCAGAGATTTGTTTCATTAAAATATATCTAATCTCAACTGGATGCAACATCACAGCAAAATTAGTGTGTTTCTTTTTTAGTGACCATTCTAGTCATAGAGTCCAAAACAGTTATTGAGAAACTAAAAGGTAAAGCTGACAAACCAACTGAACAAAAAAAGCTCACCAGTAGAAAAACAAAAAAACAGAAAATGTAAATTCTGTTACTATTTCCTAGCAAATGAATTATTATCACATACAATACATACTTACTAGTTTCAAAATTAAATTATTTGAAGTCAGCAAAATACAATCAATATTTACAAAATTAAATGAACAAAAAAAAAGTGATATTTCTATTTGAAGTTAGGATCTAAACAATGATCTACATAGAAATGGTTGAACATTTGTTACCATTTTATTTCATGCAGAAGACTAGCCACAGTTATTTGTGGCTGTTTGTGATAAAACCTTTCAAGCGAGAACATCAAAGTGGTTCACTTCTACTGTTGCACATCCATATGAATCTCTAGCTGAGAATCTCAACGGCTTTTATCAACCAGTGGTATCAAAACAAAATTCATCACTGCAGAGAGGTCACCATGAAGAAGAACTTAAGCTTTTTAGACATTCATATTAAATGGATAAATAAATACATAACTAAAACACACAAAAATTTGGTCCCTAGCATTTCATTACAATGGTCCTGCAGAACATCCCCTTTCATAAGTACACAGTCAAGATCTACAAAATACATCTACCATAAGTGGTTTTCTCAAACCCAGTGCTGCCTTGGTACCTAAAGCACAATGTCTTTTCATACTCAGTCTCCTCTATCCAGAAAACAGGAATAAAACAATCTCAAATCACATATACGTTGCGATTATAAAGCAGATGGAAATGTATACATTAGAACCATCTTCTACAGCAATTTAGCAATTGCATGGTTATAGCAGGGAAAAATGTGAATGTTCAGGCCAATGAAAAGTCACCAACATTATCAAAGGGAAATATTCAGCTTTTGATAGCTATGCAACTCCATTTACAGGGTGCATTATTAAGCCCTCTTGCTTGGAGAGTACAACAGCAGTAACTGTACATACTGGCTATGTTAGAAAGAACAGAAGCAGAGCACAGAGTGAAGCTGCAAGTGCTTTGGTCCCTGTAACAGAAACGCAGGCATTTCATGGGATATTATTCTAATCTGGTCCTGTGAATGAACCCTATTTCCAGGAGCACAGCTAGGAATCATAGGGCTTCCAGAGCACATCTTCCAGATTATTGTTCTCCAAAGAGGCAATAAGGGTGAAATTGCTCCAGTGACAGTTGTTAGAGACAGACCTGCTTGGACCTCCCACCAGTATTTTGCAAGTGAACAACACATGAAGTATCACAATGAACATATTTAAATATTTTAAATTTCAGAATGGATTTATTTAAGCCTTATAGAATCTATAAGCAGTTAAGAATGGTGCCTTTGTTGACTGACTTCTAGATAACTTTTAGTGGAATTCAAATCTGTGAAACATAAGCCAACTCCTACCTTGACAAAACATATCTAAAATTAGAGGGACTTGACTCTGACGTATTCTTACTAACAAAAAAATTCACACCTTTCTACATCAAAACACCTGAGGAAGTTTATCACCTCAAAGATAGATCAAGGACTACCAAATTATCAGTTCATATGTAATTACATTTAGATAGCTGAGCCTGAAAATCATGCAATGCTGTTGCAATGACTGCATCTCTTGTGGTTGATGGCTTGCAGATTTTCTACTCAGCTCCCGAGAATAATGTAATAAACAAGTGCTGTCAATTTACTTACTAAATCTAGTGAAATGTGAAGATAATTTTCCTATATCATAGACTGTTACATTAATACACATAGAGGGTTTTTACAAATGCTGAACATATAAATATTGCCTGAAGTCAGAAATGTCAACATTAGAAAAAAAAATCTTGGAAAATATTCTGTATACTTTTTATGTTGAAATTTTTTTTTCTACAACAAGTGAAAATCTAGGTTAGACTTTAAGACCTAATTAAAAAATTAAGCATTCTATATATAGGTAGTTCTCATCCATTTCAGCACATACCTTTTGCTCTTAACAATCTAGCCTTAAAAGCCAAGTGTAAAAACCTAGATGGTGTGCTTATTATGCTTATTAGAGAATTTCTGAAAAGATAGGGGGGAGAAGTACCAACTGAAAGCTAAATTCTGAGTTCTCCAGAATTCTTAGAAGAAAAAAAAGCAAATAAACCAGATTTTTAGCTCAGATAGCGTTTCCAGTTTCCAATCCACTCAATTTTGTTAACAATGACTCTGGAGGCATTTTCACTTGCCTCAGTGAGGTGCTCTTGAATTTATATAGTTATGCTTTTGTTTTTCCAGAATAAACAAAACTTTTCATCTATGCAAATACCTTATTTTCAATTATAATATAAAAACTTCTGTACTATCATATCCCACTTTTCACTGTTATCTGTGAAAATGAGATTTTATTTTTTTTTTCCACAAGTGAAACAGTGCCATCTTGTGTATTATGGACTTTCTCTTTTGCCAAAGAGGGAATATTTTTCCCTAGGGATGACCACAGATTTAATTAGGGTTTTTTTCCCCCAAGAATAATGTAAATTGCCATACATGAAGTTAGCAATTTACTGAATAGATGTTCAAATCAGTCACAAAATCCTGTTGAAATAGTATTTTCCACTGAAGCAAGCAAAAGTTAGTTTTCCAATGAAACGCCACAGGAAAGTTACATTTATTTCTCCACAAATACATTTTTCTCATGTAATGTCTTGGACTGCAGTCTCTCTGTATAATGCTTTAGATTCTGATGTAATTAAAAGCTTAACAATTTAATTTAAATAAGCTGAATGTCCATCTGTTTAATGTTCCTTAGAACTTATGTAAGTCCTCATAATACAGTTTTGAAGGTATTGATGGCCATCCTTAAAATATTCAACATAACTTATAAAATGTTATTTTCAGTTTATAGGTATTATACTAAACTATTATGGTTTTAGACAACTGGAAATATTTAATTGGTACTATGGCATTCCAATACCATATAAGAATGAGCAAGTAACAATTTTAATTAACAATTCAGATCTGCATTCATTTGAATGATTAAAAATAAAATTTAAAAAGACAACAAACAAACAAAAAACCCCTGCTTAACAAATACTAACGTGGATACAGAATAATTAATAACTCTAGGGCATTTCTTGAGGAATGCTTTTGTAATTTTAAAATGATGTGGCGACATGTGCTACCTGTAATTTGGGTAGGCACATGCACAAACTGCAGTTGCTTTATTAGCTGAAATTCAACTTTTTGCATACATAAAATTATTAATTCCTGCTGATGATCTCTAACTTTGCTCAGAAAACTTATGCTCTGAAGGGCATAGTTGCTTATAGTAAAAGAAACTCAGCAGAAATAATAAAACAAGTGTTCTAAAACACTTCAGATGTTCTGAATTTTCAGAGAACAATCTATTGTCTCCTCAAGAAGAAAAAGCTCTCAAGGGCTTCACATTTAATTTAAGAAACTTCAAAATATGAAATATGTCAAGTAGCTGCTAGAACCACTACTGGTGGCAGGAGTCCCAAGCCCCAGAACTACAGAAGAATCCTGACATTGAGATGGAATTTCCAGCAGTCGATCAATTAAGTTAATCTTCTCTGGGCATAAGTTGGCATGAGCGCAGAAAGTTACTGAAGCAGAGTAATGCTGGAATTAAGAGCAGTTGCACTTTATGGAGGGAGGGTACTTGCTATAGGTAAATAAAACTGCTTTGTATGGGGAAGATAATGGGGAGAATAAAAGAAAGTGTCTCTAGGTGAGGCCTTAAGAGACCTGAACTCAGTTCTGCTAAACTTATCACTGCATTTGACACAGTCACTACATACTTTTACATATGCACAGAGATGCACATACATACATATCTTCTGGGTATTTTTACAACATGTATGCATATGAATTCACAACATAAAAATGTTACCACTTGGTATCATAGAACCATAGAATGCTTAGGGCCAGAAGGGACCTCCAAAGGTCATCTAGTCCAGCCCCTCTGCAGTGAGCAGGGACACCCTCAACTAGACCAGGCTGCTCAGAGTCTTGTCCAACCTCTCCTTGAGTATCTCCAGAGATGGTGCACCAACCACCTCCCTGGGGAGCCTATTCCACTGATCCACCACTCTCAAGGTTAAGAACTTCTTCCTGATATCCAGTCTAAATCTATTCTTCTCTAATTTAAACCCATTACCCCTTGTCCTTTCACTAGAGACCCTTGTAAACAGACCCTCTCCAGCCTTCCTGTAGCCCTCTTCAGGTACTGGAAGGTGGCTATAAGGTCTCCCCAGAGACTTCTCTTCTCCAGGCTGAACAACCCCAGCTCCTTCAGTCTGTCCTCATTAAGAGAGGTGTTTCAGCCTCTGATCATCTTTGTGGCCTCCTCTGGACTTGCTTCATCAGGTCCATGTCTTTCCTACGTTGAGGGCTCCAGAACTGGATGCAATACTCCAGGTGAGGTCTGACCAGAGCAGAGGGGCAGAAAGACACTAATTTCAGAGATCCAAGTGCTTTGGACAATTTATCTTGTACTTACCACATCCTTGTCCTACCAGGACACATTCCAACAACTTCCACAGAAGTCATGCAATTGTTAAGATACCAAAAAGAAGTCATTATCACTAAAGGGCAAGTTGGTGAAGAATAAATATCATTATGGTTGTGCTGCCTGTAGCACAGCTCTCTCCATGCTAATCCACTCCACCTTGTTACCGTGAAAAAAAAATCTTACAGTCTCACAATACTATCAAATACTCTGCTTATGTAAATAAGTGCAATATTAAATTACATTTTAAATACATCATTACAATATGCTCGCTTAGTTTGCATGCTACTATTTGGAAGTCACAGAAATAAGAGCAATTCATTTATCTGACTATTAACTTGACAAACATCAGGCATACATTAAGAAGAAAATAGGTGCTACTCCATAAGCATTTTGTGACTGTCTTCAGATTTCAGTCAAGCTAACACAAAAGTGAAAGCTCCACATATTATTATAATGCAATATATTTTCTATATCAGCTGCAAATTAAGACACCATCACAATAATATGCCAAAGATAGATTTTTAAGCATGCACGTGCAACTCGGACCTCAAAACAAATTATCTGTAGAATGACTTTTCAATGCAATGTAAGTATCTGAATGATCAAGAGAATTGCTTTACCTCCAACTAATTTATTAGCTACACACATGCACTGTGCTCTCTGCTAATGCAGGCAGCTACTCTTTCACACATTTCCTAGGTCTAATCTCCAATAAAAAAATGAGAGTTTTGGGCAGGAGGTTAGTAGGAGGGAATGGTAAAATGTTTTTTCAGCGTAATGGAAATGTAACATTCTTTTAGCACAGCATGTAAGAGCTAGGTTAATAAAATGGCACTTCTGATATGATGAAAAAAGAGTTCAGCATTAATTGTCAATGAACCACAGCTTTCAGATGACAAGCTACAGTAACAATGAAACCCACTGGATTTGGACAAATATTGCCTGTAACTTCACCTGGCAACTGAAAGAGAAGTGGGCCATATCCTACGGTTACTGATTAACAACTCAGTTTTAACTTTTAGGTTTTATTTTTTATTAATAACATTATAAATTCTACTATTTATCAGTATTGTTTATCAAACAAATCCTAAAAATATTTTGAAGCTTGTGATATTTGAAAATACTAAATAAACAGAACAACTCACTGTTAATAATGCACATGCCTAAGGAATTTGCTAGTTAATTGCTGTAACACTGTCAGATACAATATCCATTGAGAGGATGACTAAAATTAAAATAGGAACGGTATTCAGCTTCTCCATATATTCAGTATGTTTTTTCAGTATGTTTCTTTTTTCCCCTTTAGTGATCACAAAGCACCAACAAAGAAAGAAAATCTGGCATAAAATCCTTCTGCAAATTAACAGTGTTGAATTAGTAATGCTTCTGGCACACCAGTTTCTATCAGCTGCCCCTATTTTATTACCCATCCTTACTATGTGCTACCATTTTAGATGTTACCTAAGATCAGCACAGAACTCCTTCAAATGTAGCTTGTTCGTGTAGAATTGAATGAGTTTTGGACCAGGTAGTTCTGTCCTCAGTTGTGGCTCCCTATATTAATTGCTATAACATCAGTAGAACAGGAGCTGTGCCTGAGACACAAGTTGTACAGACAGTAATATTTCCTCTTTAGAGTTAGTTACTTACCAAAAAAAAAAACAAAAAAAAAAAACACAAAACAAAACCAAGAAAACCTCTATCAAACTAGATATAGCCTAGTTTGAATTTCAGCACTCAAATGTACTGCTCTTTTATTTAATATTTTCCTGCAAGCAAAATGATCAAGTTGCTGCCTTAAGACCAGTATTTTTCTTTTTTTTTAATCAAACCCAAGTATCTAATAAGCTATGTGCCTTCACTATATTACTTATCAAAGAAGATGAAGTGTGTGAAAGCACAGTGAACATCACAAATAACCACTGGGAAGATGCACTTCAAGACTTAGAGTTATTGTGATGTTAGAGTGGGAGACGGAGAGAAAATGGTAGTTGCAGTGCTTGGCTTGTGCAGTAACACGACCTGAACTTCTCAGCCTTTCTAAAGAGAATTAACCTCAACCAGTCCACTATTTACTGGAGACCAGTAGAACACTGAGATAATGTTAAATGACAAAGTCCTCTTATTTCTATTAGCTGCTTTTTCACAGAAACATATTTCATAATAATGAAGAATCTGTACACGAACCTACTTTTTTTATCTATGTTTTTGCCAAAACAGTATAAGTAAAAGTTTTGGCACATTTGAACTGGCATTTTAAGGAGATTGTCATGAGATGCAATAGAGCTTATACACTGCTGATGATAAAAGTAACTCAACCAGTACTTTCCTCATCTAGCATTCACTGTGTATCTTAAGACGCAAATATGGCACATTATTATAGACACAAGTGAAACAGTTAAGATCAAATTAGTTCTTAGAACAAACACACATGCTGATTATTTGAAGAGCATCTGTAAAAAAAAAAAAAAGAAAAAAAATGTTAGGCTGTTACATTTTTCAAGCATTTTTGGCAGAGGAAAGGAAAACAAACACAGTAAGTCCAAGATCAGAACTGCTGTTGACTCAAAATGAGTGTCCTGTGCCTCTCCACCCAGGCTGGTGGGTTACATCGCTGAAAAATATAAAGTGCTAATTTTGTCTTTTCTAAGGAAATTACTATTGAGACATCACAATGAAGATAGAGACCTATTTATTTCAGATGCAGGAGAAAGAAGCAAGAATCACAAGATTTATACATACCCTCATTAACATAAATTCTTTTTTTGTCTCAAATAAATACGTTTGAACTAAAACAATCTCCACTTTTACTGCCTAATTTGAGGAAGATCAGTCCAGTCTGACATTTACAATCACTCTCCAAGTACCTAGGTGTTGGGTTGCTTAGTAAAAAGGAAAAGTCAGCCCTCTGATATTTCTGATATTTGGAGATATGGGCACTAGCAGATGTGGAGAAAGAAATAGGAAGGGAATTCCTTGCATAATGAGAACTTCTAAGCAAGTGAACAGTAGCCAGCTTAAATTCATTACAAGAGGAGCTGGTCAAACCAGGGAAACAATGTTTTTATCAGTTCTTCAATTCTGACTTTCCCAGCACTGCTACCACGTAATATTCTTCAAAGTAAAGAGCTTTAAATTTAGGCTTTGATGACATAATTCACTGAACAATATGACAAAAACTTGTCAGTTAATATTTTTTTTTTTAATCTTTCTTATGTCCTTAATAAAAAAAAAAATAGAATGACATTGTTTTGAACCCGAGTTCTGAATCAGTAGGTTTTGGAAGCTTATTAACAAGGCTACTGCACAGAAGCAGTATGCAAGATTGTTCATTTTCTTTCAGTGAAGACCTTTTTAATTTTTCATTTTTTTACAATTCAAAAACTTTTCCCTGGGAACATGTTGTTTCACCTCAGCCCACTGCTGCTTTGAAAACTGGCTAGTATGTAAAGCATGGATCAGGGAAGAACAGCAATGCATCGTGTCAAAAGGAGGTGGCTGTGAATGCTGCTGGGATGAGTGCTAGGTCATGTTTTAATTAAATTCCTCATTTAGTGATTGGAAAAAGAGTATGAAGAGCATACTAATGAGATTCATGTATCTAAATTGGAAGGTGCATTACAGTCCAAACAACACTGAAAAGTTTGGAATGTGGGGGATGGAAAAATCTCCTGTCCTTGTTTTGGAAAATTTTCCATTATCTGGCAGTTTAAAAAAAAAAAATAAAAAAAAAATCACATGCAGAAATTAACTCAGCTTGGGTTTGTTTTTTTGGGTTGGTTTTGGTTAGTTTTGTAATGAGAAATAGAAGGCTTTTCTAATGAAAGGTATGTTGGAAAGAATAGTGGTGAACAGAAAGTTAGGTAAGATTTTTCCAGTGTCATTACATTCAGGGCTGGACCCAGCTCAGACCACAGTAAAGGGAAGAGGGAATCACAGAATCACAGAATCACAGATATTAGGGGATGGAAGGGACCTAGGAGATCATCTAGTCCAATCCCCCTGCTAGAGCAGGATCACCTAGACCAAGTCACCCAGGAACAGATCCAGGGGAGTCTTGAGTGTCTCCAGGGAAGGAGACTCCACAACCCCCCTAGGCAGCCTGTTCAAGAGCTCTTCACTGCTGGTCAGATATTCTAACATCATGCATTTGAGACTCTGCACACTAAGAAAGTGCTACTGGACAGAAATCAACCTCCATGGAATCACAGAGCCATTTAAATGAGAAAGGACTCAAGAGGCCCAACCTCCACTGACCCCTCTCCACTATCTCCCGACAATCTGCATGGAGTAGCCCTAGGGCAGAGCACAAATGCAGAGGCAGATGAGCACAAGCCCTCACTGGAGAGATTTCAGCTGAGCTCCACACCTACTCCTATCAGTACCACATATACTTGAATTAAAGAAAAACCTACAAGCTGAACTAATGTAAAAACTAACCCGAAAACTAGTTAACCAAAGGGTTAGAATAATTGACATGCAAGGACAGCATAAAGAAAGTGTCCTAGATTTAGACTGACATCACTTCACAGAGTAATTTTACAGCATTTCAGGCAGGATTCTATTACAGATGTTCGACAACCTTTTTCACTTTACAGGGGATCAGATGCTTTAGGAATTAACTCAGTCAAATTACATTTGAGCATCTTTATGAGCGAAATGCTATGGGAATGGTACAAAAACATTTTAAAGAGTTAGGTGAAAATCACAGAATCACAGAATCACAGAAATTAGGGGCTGGAAGGGACCTAGAAGATCATCTAGTCCAACCCCCCTGCCTGAGCAGGATCACCTAGACCAAGTCACACAGGAACAGATACAGGCGGCTCTTAAGTGTCTCCAGAGATGGAGACTCCACAACCCCCCTGGGCAGCCTGTTCCAGAGCTCTG
>VYZU01053867.1:0-27448 GCA_013401355.1 Ceyx cyanopectus | reverse complement strand
AATCCACCTTATTACACCGTAACTAAACCCACACTTTTCAAGCTTGGCTATGAGGATCCCATGGGAGACAGTATCAAAAGCCTTGCTGAAGTCACGGTATATCACATCCACTGCACTACCCTCATCTAACCATCTACTGATATCCTCATAAAAGGTTATTAAATTAGACAAGCATGATTTCCCCTTATGGAATCCAAAAAAAAAAATTAAAAAAAATGTTGCTCTTGGGCAGTTGTGTGTTTAAATTTGCAGAACCAAACTGAAACTAAATATAAGCATTTTTAATTTGAAGACAGAAAGCAGGGTGTATATTCTTCCTTATTATCAGATTTTTATACTATCCAAACATTACACAAATTGATGGTGAACTCGTAGCTCCACTGAAATAAAAGGGAAAGTTGCTGACCTTTTTTGTAAGTTCCTGAAAGTGAGAGATGAAATACCAGTTTGAGCACTAAAGACAATAAAAGGCTGTGTGTTTTTCCAGAGATACTAAGCAAATTCCTAAAGTGCACCAAATTAAAACTGGTTCACTTTCGGATTTTTCCTTTATGAAATAAAATCTGCAATGAGCTCGTCTATCACAGTTTCATCAGCAGTCACAATAATATTAACCTTTATTCCCAAAATAACAATTGAAATCCATTACAAAAGGCATGAAATCTCCATTAATTTTATCAGCTCTATTGATTTAATAAATGTATGCTTACTTTTGGTTCTGGTGTACACAGATGATGAAAATGAATGTTAAGTTTCTTGTCAGTTACAGTTTAAGCAATCTCTTTCATGTTACAGGAATGTGATCTGTGCTTCATTTACTTTAAGCAGGAAATAAATGTCTTTAACCTTTGCAGTTCTGTTAACACCTTTTTCCTAATCAGGAATCTTAATGAATTTCTCTTTCTACCAATAAATTACATAGATATGCATTTAATTGTGAGGGCACTTACTAAATGAAAGGGTGTACATGAACTCCCATTTTACCTTAACACCACTTGAAAACATAGATGTCAAAGCTGACTAAGTGTTCAAACCTTCAACCTTCTTCCTCTAGAACTGCTAATCAATTAAGAAGAAACACAATGAAATACTTAAGAGTTTGGAAGGCTGTAACCAAATTAATATTTGTTTTCCTCCAAGGCAGACTGATGGCCATGTAACCTATCAAAATTTGAAATACAAAGTATCATGTCACCAAATTTTCAGATCACCTGAGGAAGACCTTGTTAAAGGCTAATGCTACCTTGTTCCAAAACATACCATGAAAATGGAAGCCTGAATATTCTGCATTAATGGGAAGTTCTCCAATAACACAGGTTTTTTTAAGAAGTGATTACAGTAAAGTGATTTAAGTTTCAGAGTTTTTCCTTTTTATGTGTCTATTTTCCCTTTTTCTTGCCTTTGCAGTAAATATAGAAAAAGAAGAGAATTTAAGAAACCCAAAGTACCTCAGATGACACAGAATGAAACAGTACTGAGGAGTGCAGGGAATTCATTTCACTTGTTCTATGCTCTGTAAGGTAATTCTTTAACTTTGTATCACTTTCTCATTGTAATTTATAGATATTCCCATCTAAAAAAAAAAAAAAAGATATTAAAATAGACACTCCAGGAATGTTACACAAATAAAAAAAAGCCAATTCTAGTTGAATAGTAGTACATCATAGTCACTGTCAAAAACCAAAATCAATGACCTTATAAAGAAAAACTTCCAGAAATACACAAATGCTAATATAAAGTTTTCAGTACAATGCACCTGTCATTTTTCTCAATTAGAAGTTTTATATATAAATGTAACATTCAATAAACAACTAAATTAATATAAACAAATGTATCACAGCATATTTCCTTCAAACTGCATTGTGCCTGGAATACAATAAACTGCAATTCTCACACTAAGGGAAAACAAACAAACACACATTGAAAACCCTAATAAATACACTGCTGAGATGGGCAGACCTGGGAGTTTTTTTCCTTCAAACACTGCAGCTGCCAAGTTCAGTGAGCTGTCAATTATTAGCTGCCAATTCTTGTTAAAAACATAAGCTAGGTTAGTTTCAGAAGCAGTGTAGGTATGTTTCTACAGCAAAATTATATGCATATAAAGCTTGAGTTGGTGCTTGCTTGGTAAGTTTTACATTCTACCCTCATTTGCATCACTGACTTGTTTCTCAAATCCTGTGCTTATTCCTAAAGCTGCAGCAATGTGTGATTATCCAAGCTTTTTGCTTTATAAACTCACTACTTCACTGCCTTTGAAAAATTAAACATTAGCTACTCTCCCCAAAAGTATGGTCACTCAACTTCTCCTCCAAAACAGAGTCACAGTTTTGTGATGATGTGTAAATCCTCTTGAACAATGTATAGAACATATCTGCTTTACCCACTGATAAGTCATTTTTTTAATGTACTTTAAAAACTCAGAATGAAAACAATTTTGCATCCCATTAGGAAAGATCCCAAGAATAATTACTTACTGTGAAATTTAGCAATTCAGATTTCCACTACAGGATCATATCAGCTGCCAATGCTCTCTTTAATAGGGATTACACATGTCTATCAATGGCAGAACAGAATATTAAACTCTTGATCCATACTGCACTTTTTTTTTTCATTTTTTTTTAATTGGGAAGATAAATGAGTCTGCTTTGGAAAACAATTGCTTTGGGTATCCACTTGCTCTTCTTGAATTAGGTAGGACTAAGGAAAAGGGTCAAAAATTTATGCAACTGGGTCACTGGATTCTACCTTCCAAATGCCAACAATTATTTCCCTGGTGCCATATATTATACTTCAGGGCTGAACACGTTGTCTCCCAGTTCAGGATCTTCAAGGAATTTTAGGAATTAAACCAGTAAGAACTAAAATTTCCTTTGTACTCTGAAAAAGTCTGAAATGAATGAAAAATACAAAGGTCCTTACTGCACCTATCTACAAAAAAAATATAAACTAAACTTTGTGAATAGATCACTGATTTAATTCAATTCAAAAAGATATTATTCACTGAATATTTTGCCATGCACATTTTTTCAACTTTAAAATCTTCTTTGTAAAGAGGAGAGATGAATTAGATGCAGGTAGTACAGAATATTAATGGAAGCACAGCTTGTGGGATCATGATTATTTCAGAACCTACCCTTACATAAAAAAAAAAAAAGAAAAATAAATATGAAGGAATGATCTCAACCATTACAAAGTGTGCTGTCAGTCAAAGTGAGTACAGAGGAGCTAAGAGCTGCTAAGGAGCTAAAACACTGGGCTGGGATTTGGGCTTTGGAAAGCTGCAGTCATAGTGACAGCAACAAGAACACAGTGAAGCAGTGTCAGCAGAAGCAAGTGAGAGGAGGTATGAGAAAGATCCTCACAGATGGGGAAGGGAGAGGGGCTGATGAGGAGCCTGGAGTTCAGGAAAGGGGTAGTGAAAATCCCTTTAAAAAAAAAAAAATGGGAACCACTGCTGTAGAAGGTGTCTAAAAAAAGTGACAAGCACCTGCAAAGAAACACTTGCATGAGTCTGCAAGAAAGCTGAAGGTAACAAACTGCCTCATTTAGTTCTGAACCACTGGTGCAAAGTCTCCTGAAGAACAAGGTCTGTAAAAGAGGAAACCCTTGCCTGAGCAGACCAGCAAGTGCTTACTGATGGCTGTCAAAAGTTAATGATTCCTCCATTAGCCCAGACATGTGCTGTGTGTGAGTGAAAGAAGGTGAGAAGGGAGAGTGTGGCATCTTCCTGCCCACAAGTTGGAAACATTTGAGAAAAACACCAGGGGTTTGGGTTGCTTTTGGTTTTTTTAGGGTTGTGTTTTTCTTTTTTTTGAGAGGAATGGATCTGTAAAGTGATCCCATATATTCCTGAAAGCTACAAGAATAGAACTGATGGTAACACCTATCTAGCTCTTCTTGTGAAAATGACATAGTAGTCAAACTCTTCATAAACAGCATAATATAGAAATGTCCCAATATTTATATTCATCTCATTAGACTGTGTGAGGTTTCAAGCTTATCTCTGTTTTGTCCATTCAATCTACTGTGATCTTGGAAAATGAGCAGCAGCTGCATTCTCACAACTCAATTTCTGCTCATGATTTTCACTCTGGAAGCAAATAAGGTAAAAGTTCTGGCTAATGACCAATAAGATGTTTTGTCAAAGCTGTTACTATCCAGTATTTTTTAAGATACCAGTGATTTCTAGGCAAACATCATAGAATCATAGATATTAGGGGTTGGAAGAGACCCAGAAGATCATCTATTCCAACCCCCCTGCCACAGCAGGATCACCTAGACCAAGTCACCCAGGAANAGCCTCTCCTCAGCAGGGAGATCTCCACTCCCCTAATCATCTTGGTGGCCCTGTGTTGGACTCTCTCCAGCAAATCTCTATCTTTTCTGAACTGGGGTGTCCAAAACTGGACACAGTACTCGAGGTGGGGTCTCACCAGTGCAGAGTAGAGGGGGAGGAGAACCTCCCTTGACCTACTGGCCACACTTCTCCTAATGCATCCCAGGATGCTACACTGTACTGCAACTCAATTGTAATGTATCTTGTATAAACATGGATTAAAAGTTACTGCTGGGTTGCACAGTTTTGTACAGAAAGAACCCCGTATGTTGAGTCTGAAACATGCTTTTTATTTTTAATTTAACATTCTGACACATTCTAAGCTGTGTCCTTTGCTGCATTTATGAGCTTTCTATGTATAGAAATATGTATAAGGCACCTTCTCCTTTTCCATCTGATAATTTCTCTTTAACCAGCATGCTCTCTGGACACAGGCTGCTCTCCTCTCATGCCAAGAACTCTCTGCATTTGGCCATAGTAGTTGTTGTCATATCTCAAAGCATTTTGCCAGTATTTTGTCTTTCTGCCTCAGATTTGAAATGCACCATCATTATACCCCCAGCCCAGTCCTGTAATCCTTCCTTTCAACAAAATTCCTTCACACACAGAGGCTTCAAGTGCATCTGTGCTCTTCCTTCCTCTAGGATCCATTTCATTGCTACATTGGTAAATAATTCAGTCAGTGGCAAGTTTGTGGCTGATTTAATTAGTTACTTTTTTCTGTCCAGGAAGTAGAATTTTCTGTGTGTCAACATCTTAATCCTTATTAGGGAATGAAGGAGAGGGTGATGTCACCCAGGAAACTGAGTGCTGATAACAATCAGTCCTGTGACCTAATTACAGCCCATTAAAATTGATACAGATACAGAACATGTAGATGCTGCTCCCTGTATTGCACATCTTTCCTTCCTGGTTTTCCCCTTTTCCCCTCCAGTTAATTGTGTGCTATCTATAGATGGCTGGAACGTTACCTCAAGAACAGGGACTCAGCTTCTACATGAGAAAACTGAACCACTAAAAATAAGCAGAAAAAAATCCACTGACTGTGGGCCACATCTGGGCGTTGTCATTTCAGAGTATTTGGAAGAACCAAAGTTAGCCCATATTCCTGTTCAGGCAATCTTACAGCACTAATTTAAGCATTATTTTGTTTGAACGTTAAAACTGTGTTTTAAAATTAAACTAATTTAACTCTAAGAATGAGAAATACAAATTAGTCTTTCCTGATGAAGAGATGTTCTTTCTCAGTCCATATTTTGAAAAAAGCAATACTGTGTTATTTAGCTGCTTCCTAAAGAGTCTGTATTAAAAAAATAAAAAAATAAAAAAGAAAAGTAAAAAAATAAAATAAAACCATCTGGAAGAATAAGGCATCAAAGAAACACAATAGTAAAAATATTTGTTGGGAAAAGGAAATTGTATTGCTAGCAAACCCACAGAATTGACAGGAGGATACAGAAAGAAAGTTTTAGGTAAAAGCTGTCACTTGTGCATTTGTAGGTCCTATCTTTCAAGTGCTGTTAGTGACATATGTTAAGCTGTGTTCCCATGTGTTCTGAAAGAAAGAAGATGTATATGTATTTTTGTTCAGTTGATGGAATTTCACTAGAGAGCATACTAACAATAACTGCTTTGAATTACAGATTCAGGGGAAACAAGCCATAGAAGTCTGAATTTCAGTGTCATTTCCAATCTGATAGGTTTTAAATAAATTATTGTAAGCAAACTCCTACACCATGCAAACAGAACTATCAGGTTAACAGGAGCCAGAACTAGCCAGCTGTATCCAAACTCCTGTACACATGGGCTGACCTACTCCTGATTAGATCCCACCTACTGCCCGCTCTGCAAGCAAGAAATGAACACATTTCACAGAATCACAGAATGTCAGGGGTTGGAAGGGACCCAGAAGATCATCTAGTCCAACCCCCCTGCCTGAGCAGGATCACCTAGACCAAGTCACCCAGGAACAGATGCAGGAGGCTCTTAAGTGTCTCCAGAGATGGAGACTCCACAACCTCCCTGGGCAGCCCTTTCCAGGCTCTGTAACTCTTACTGGGAAAAAGTTTTTCCTTGTGTTGACCCTAAACCTCTTGTGCTCCGACTTGCTCCCATTGCCTCTTGTCCTGTCATTGGATGGCACTGAGAAGAGTCTGGTTCCATCTACATGTACACTCACCTTTAACATATTGATAGACATTGATGAGGTCCCCCCTCTGTCTCCTCCAGTCGAAAGAGCTCTCTCAGCCTCTCCTCAGCAGGGAGATGCTCCATTCTCCACTCCCTTAATCATTTTAGATGAGAACAGAGCACCTCAACAGCTACACAGTTTTCAATGACCTGAAACAAAGGTCTCCCATTACAAGAATAACTCTGCCAAACTCCAAGGACAGCTTTGCTTTTCAGCAATACCTGTGCCTCACCACAGTCTGATTTCACATTCCAGTAATCTCCATTACCAAGCTTCCTTGAGTGTTTCTTAAACACCCAGCTCCTGTTGTCACCCATCCTTCCTTTGATGTTCTCTCCCTAATCCTCCAGCACACATTTCTCACTCTGCAGCTGCTCGAGGATGGCTTCTGCAGCAGAGCCACCCCTGCCAAGTGCCAGGGCTCTAGGTTCACCTCCCCCTGCCCCCGGGAGCTGCTAATTAACTGAGTTTTGACTCCTCAGTTTCCATCTTGTTTAGACCTTTACCCTGATAGCCTCTTAGCATTAAAATGGGTGGTTAAATAACTGCTGTTCTCATGACTTCCAAGAACAGTTGTGTAGTGTGGTTGTTATGCAATCAAGGTAATACAAATTTCTGACTCCAAAATAATTTTTCCTTTTTGGAGACATAGAGGATGATAAATTTCTGATCAAATGCTTCTGCCTTTTACATCATTAGCACAAATGTAATCAAATCCTCTTAAAGCTGAGAATACCGTTGCCCTGTTTATACTGATTTTGAAGCCAGAAAAGTGAATTTGTAAAATATTTTTCCAATCTTAGTTCACTTTAAAAAATTACTTGCAGAGCAGAAAACTTTGAAAAACCCTATTAAATTTTCATATATTCAAAATTTACATTGGCTTTTTTTTGTAAGCTTCAATTACCTTCCTGCTTTAAAATATTTTTCAACTTAATTTGACAAACATTTCAAAATATTCTGCAATGTTTCTGCATTTTCGGGCAAGTAAAATGCTAACTATTCTCACAGTACTACGGCAGGCTAAAATTCAGTGTTACCTAAAAGTCCATTTCTTTAGGCAATTCATTTCTCAGTTTATATCTTGCAAAGTGAGGCAACTGAATTTCAGTTCTGCATTTCAACTGTGCAAGAAGGATGAGAGTTTCTTTAGCTCCATCACAAACATGTAGCTAAGTTAGATCTGAAACTTCCATGTGCATTTATCAGGACAGGTTTTCACAGACACATACAGAAGGTTATCAGAATTTACGGTTCTCTATGTAGATGCTGTTTTCAGGTATTCATTTTAAAAGATAGATACATCAAAAGAACTTTAGTATGCATTTTGTACTACAGCAAAACAGGGCACATGTTTCCCATGTGCATAACCATATACAAATATAACACATGCACAGGACCATTGGAAGATCAGGTATCTTCATTCTAAGTCAGAGAAGCAAAATCAAATAATTGGCTTTGCTATTGTTTTCCATTCTCTACAAGTTCTCTAACTGTTGTCAGTATATCAAAAAGCATCAAATAAAGAGGAACCTAAGGGTTCAGAGAGCCTGAGCTCCAGATTTCAGAGAATCCCTTATGTTCTCCATAGACAAATGTTCTCAAAAAGACAAATATAAGTTGGATAGTTACACATGGAGTAAGCTAACATGTATCCATAGGATAGATACAAATGTTTCACTCAATTTCTGGTACAGAGCCTCTGTAAATCAACAGTAACATAATCTTGAAGTTAATTAGGAATAAGAATAGTTTAAAGGCATTTGCAAGTTTTCCTATCTTTAAGGTTTATTACATCAGTAAGGCAGACTTTGTCTAAAAAGCATCAATGTGAAAGTTTTTAGCAGCTTCTTGCACTGTTTGCTAAAGAAGGCATATCTTTCTATATTTAGAAGGCCTATTTTTATATCTTCTCACTAGGAGAAGATAAAAAAAGTACAACTTATGACAGCCATAAAAGAATTTGTTCAAGTCCAGTGTGAAGACTGAGGAATGAGATAGCTACAGATACAGGTAGAGATATGAAGAACAATTCTTTGGCAAAAAAAATCTCTCTTCCTCACTCTGATTATTATATAACACAAAGGTCTCAAATAGGAAAGTCAGTGTTCTTCCTGCCACCAAGGAGTATGCTTACCATGGAAACAACCATTACCAAGTCATCTGAAGTCACTTGGGTGTCCTGACCATAACACCGTAGTGTAAAGGGCAGAAATACTGCACTGCATAGCAAATGATCCACTCAAAATCCCTTTGGAATCACATAGTGACCAGCCAGCTCATAGCACCATGGAATCACAGAAATAACTGAGATTAAATCATCTGGCAGATTGAATGAGAAAAGGTTGGCGTGTTTTGCTTCTTTTGGCTTTCCTCATAGTATGTTACATTTTGCCTAGTGCTTTACAAATAAGCTTCCACAACTGAGAGAAAGTGAAGATTTTACGAAGGCTTAACAAATTATATAACAACAAAAACTGCATGGGAATGCTGAGGGATCAGGCTAGGCAAAAATACCAACTGCAGAAATACACATGAAGCTAAAGCTCACTGATTAAATATTTAATAATATTTATTTTATGTCTTGCTTCAGCAGACCCAGTAAAAGTAGATTCATTTTTTCTTTAAACATTTTTTCTAATGGATGAATATAAAAATATTGCCTTACCATGCTTCTGAAAGCTACATGTATTTAACATTAATACCATGAGCTTCTGTACTTAGGCTACAAATCAAATACAATCTGAAAGACAAATTGTGCCCTGAGGAACAAGTATGTATCTCAATGGGAGTCATGAAATGTGTAGAGACTCTATAAAAGTTCAACAACAGTTTTCAATTCCTTTTTCCAATATAAAATTTAGGTATGGTATCAGATAAGAGAATAATAGGTTAAACATGTGAAAATATATTTGCTGATTTCTCTCTTGTCATTTATTACGGTAGTTCAAATACTGGTTCTCCAAGGAAACAAGACTGATATCAAAAGACAGATATTTGTGGTTACAAATGCTAGGAGGCAAAATGTGCTCTGAATGTATTCGTTGTGAATAATATTAAAGAAAGGTAGTTTACAGAATTCCACTTCTTAATCCCAAAGGCTGCAAACCTGTTATTAAATATCTAAAGCAAAAGAATATGAAAGAATCCTAGAGGTGTCAATGGTCTTGGGTAGGGAGGTAGTTTCAAAAATCCAGTTCAAGTATAGACTTTGAGGGAGGAGAAAGCTAACAGGGTTTATTTGCTTGGGGGTTTTTTGTAATGGAAAAAATATTTTTGCACAAAATGTATATATCACAGTATAGGCTTGCATTACTTCACAAGCCATGAAATGGCTGTGTCACCAGCCAAAGCTTCTACATGGTCTTTCTATCAAGTCAACCAAGAGCAAAATTGCACAGATCTGGCAGGAATGTAGAAAAGACAACAGCCTATGCTGGTGAGATACAACTCCTGCAAAAAGAAGGGAGCTTCAAGTGAGGATTGAAGTAACTGAAGATAGCTGAATTGTTGTGAGAAAAAGCCTCCTCTAAAAGAAAAAAATCCTTGTTCTTTGAAAAACAAGGGAAGAGAAAACAAGAGATGGAAGGAGTTCCAAAAACCTTAACCTAAACAAGTATTTCCCATGTGTAATAGAAATAATACTTTCTGGGCCCCAGCATTTTTGACTGTACAAAGACTGTAATTTTATCTATTAAACTCCTGAATATGATCAACTGATAACTAGACCAAAAATGAAATTAGCATCAACTCCATATACTTGTACCCCACAAGATTTGCTGGTACATTTAAAATAGTGAAATCCAACCTAGCTCCAGCAATGCTGTAACTGAGAAACAGCGTTAAACAGGCTATTTTGAAACCCGTGTAAAGGCAGAGATGAATTTCCTTAGCACAGCCTCTGGTAGTCTACCTACTGATGACTTTCTGGTGTCTCCCCTAAGGAGTAATTTGTGACATTTCTATGTCACACTTTACATCCAGCTGATAAAGAATATCTATTGTACCTCCTTAAAACATGGCAATCTATACTGCATAGAAAATGGATAGTCCTTGCAACTTTTTCCAGAGCATTCTTATTTGGAAGGTGTTCATACTGACTATGGCACATGAAGAAAGCTGCAACTGCGAAGCCACGAAGAACACAGAATCTCTAGGTTTTTTTTGCTTTATATCTGGCTATATCTAATTTTCTAGACAGAAAGATAACACCAGATAAAAGAGAAGCAGATTTATAACTAAGTCCACATACTTACCAAAAAGATAAAAAAAAAACCTATATTTTGTAGTTTCCTTTTAAATCCAGCTATATTTGAAGATGGGGAAAAGTCCATCATGTTCAAAAGCACTCACCACTACTCTTACACATAGCAGCAAGATTAATAAATAATTAACAGCATTTCCAAAACAAACATACCTCAAAGATATTAATGTCTTAATTCTTCCAAAGAATTGCAACCTCAGCTGCCTTTTTGCCTTCTGGTCTTGAATCTGTTGTGTAGCCTAAGAAAAATAAATCTCAGATTACTTTCAAACTGAAAGCAGAAGGCTAGACCCAAGGTAAAAAAAAAACCAAAACAACAAAACCAAACCAAAACAAACAACAACTTAATAGCATTGCAGTTAATTCCTCTGTAATCCTACCTCATTATCTTAAGCAAATAAATCTCTGGAAAGGATTGGCTTATTAAAAGCGAATTAGAAAACTGAATGTCATCTGTGCAGGGAGACATTTTCCTAAAATACAATCAGCAAGGAAGCTCATAAATAGGCCACTGTATAAAAATGTTCCTTTCAGGCAATACTTAGCAGATTTTCAACAGATGAGTATGTAACTATGATTTCACAAATGCCTAAAATAAAACGTGTCAACATCGTTTACCACAAACTTTCAAGAATCTAAAAAAAAACCAAACCATACTCATTGAGATTCTACAGAAAGAACAATATTATAAAGATCTGGTAAATGTAGCAAGAGTAGCTACTGAATTGTCCTAACTCTCACTCTTGTGTGTCATCATAATGTTCAATTTACCAAGGAGAATTAAAAAAAAACATCAAGCCAACAATTAAAAAAAAAAGGTATTATTTTGCTTTTACTTCTACAACCATGTAGAATTCAGGAGACACAGCCCCTAGGTTCATCTTCACACTCATTACACATTCTCAGACATGCATGTGGAGTGTATAAGCAGTGAAGAACTACTGCCTGCTCTAAAGATAAATCAGAGACAAACTACTGCAGTGACTAGCATTGGTAGAATGGTGTAAGTTTGCTCAGAAAATGTTTGTCAGTTGTAGGTTTTTATTGATATATTAGAAAAAAAAGAAAATGTGTTAACAGAGCCTTGGAAAGAATTGAGAAAATTAATACTATTACAACACATTTTTTTTTATTAAGTGACAACTTCATTAACTTTAAAGAAAATACCAGGTATTTATGGAAATAAATGGCTTTCTACATTTTTAGTTTCATTAGTATTGAACTTCTTAGCTTCACTTTAAAATACTCTTGATCATCCTGTGAGCAATTCCTCACTTCAAATTACTTTGTATATCTGTACCAACATAAACAAGTCATTTTCATAGACACCAACGCAGAACAGCTTGCTTGAAGGGTAAGCAAGAATAACACAACTAATGAACCCAGCTCTGGACATAAGAAACCTTAATACAAGGTTGAAAAAACTAAGGTAGATGGTATTCAAATGAAAGTAATAAAAGACAGACAAAGCTAAAGCAGAAATAAAAAGCAACTAAAAAGAATTCATAGAATCATGGAATGGTTTGGATTGGAAGAGACTTTAAAGACCATATCATTCCAGCCTCCCTGGGCAGCCTGTTCCAATGTCTCACCACCTTCACAATGAAGATCTTCCTCCTAATTTCTAATCTAAATCTACACTCTTCCAGCTTGAAGCCATTACTCCTCATCCTATCACTAAAAAAAACCACTTAAAACCAGTCCCTCCCCATTCACTGGAGCTCCTGTTCATTGGAGCTTTGTCCATATCCACAAGCCAGCAATATAGCAAGCTGGGAAGAAGTCAGGAAACTAAGTTATGGTAAGAAGTGGTTGTAAGTCTTTCACTTCAGTATTTCTAAAAAAAACCCAAAAAAGTCTGCTATCACATACACAAGTTTGAACACTTGATATCCCATGCATGCTACAGAATCTAAAACAAGGCATCCAGCATTCACATGAAGATTTAAGAAGTGGCTTATATTCCATTCTCATGTAAGATTCTTCAACAGCTAGGAGACTGTGTTTCAGATTCACAAAATTGTAATAATTACACTGCTACCATTAAGGGCACATCTTGACTCAAAGGTTTTGGATTACTTTTCAAATGGCAATATAATGGAGTCACATACAACTTTTTATACTGATTCTTTGGATAGCATTTTTTGAGCCTTTCCAGGTTCAGGCTTAATAGATGTCTCTTCATGCAGGGGCTATTTTCATATGAGTGCTACAACATTTTCATGGTATATCCAAACTGAGATAATGGAGTGACAGCAGTAAAAATAACTCCTGCTTGAATGACGTATCTATTAATCCATGTTTAAGTGAAAAGTGACAACAAAACATATGCTTTCTTTCATACTGACATCTTTTTCTTATTTAGATATTAAGTAAGTAGAAGCCTTCAAATGTGTTGTTTTATGGACAAAGAGCACATTCTCAAAATACATTTGTAGTCTCTCACATAAACCTTTGATCTTTGTATTGCTAGATTAGGGAGAGCATTTAATCAGATTTATTGATTTTATGTTTGCTGAAACATGAGAAAATACTCGTTCTTTCAGTCTACTAACTTATTTTCACAGAATCACAGAACCACTATGTTGGAAAAGAACTTTAAGATCATCAAGACCAAACATTATCTTACTCCACCAGTGACACTACTGCACCGTATCATTTAGCATCACATCTAGATAGCTTTTAAATTCATGCAGGGATGGTGATTCAACCACTTCCCTGGGCAGCCTGTTGCAGTCCAGAAGTATTCCTCTTGTCCTAGAAGTATTTCCTTTTGTCCTAACTGTTGTGACTTGTGACAGGAGGCCAACATCCACCTCTCTACAAACTCCTTTCAGGTAGGTATAGAGAGAAATAAGGTCTCCCCTCAGCCTCCTTCAGACCATCCCCAGCTCCCTCAGCTGCTCCTCCTAAGACCTATTCTCAAGATCCTTCATGGGCTTTGTTGCCCTTCTTTTCTTCCTTTGTTGCACCTCCATGTCTTTCTTATACTGCAGCACCCGAAATTGAACAGTATTCCAGTTCAGCCTCAATAGTGCTGAGTAAGGCAAACTTCTCTAGTCCTGCTGGCCACACCATTCCTGATACAGAGCAAGATGCTGTTGGCCACCCAGGAACTCTACTGGCTTTTTCAGCCAGCTGTCAATCAACACCCCCAGGTCTCTCTGCTGAGCAGCTTTCCAGCCACTCCTCCCCAAGCCTGTATTGTTGCCTGAAGCTGTGGTGAACCCAGTGCCCTTAAGTCCTTTTAATCGCTTTAGGCTTTCTGTCCACAACCTCATCACTACCAACCTGCATAACCAGAGCAGGCAATAATCAGAGGGCTGGACCAGACCAGGGAGCTTCCTGGTGATGTCTCCTCCCCAGGCCCCAGGGAGGCTGCACTGCCCTGTGAGCTGGATCTGGTCAGCACACAGGGCCTCTGATCCCCTCAGAGGGAAACTGCCAATGACAAGGATCCTCCTTTTTCTCCAAACAGAAGCAGCCCTAAGGCATGGGGCTGACTGACCCACCCCAGGCACCCCCTGCATGGGCCTTCAGCTTCAGCCTCAGGTGCCTGGCTCTCCAGTTCCAGAGCCCAACCCTGCTGTGTAAGGGCACCTGGGAAGGTGAGGGAGGCCGGGAGGGGATTCACCCCCTCACCATGCAGGGACCTGATTCAATTCCCCTACATCTCATAGGTCGCCTCCTTCTGCCCGGTGGCAANCCAGGAGGGGCCGGGCTCCCTCCAGCCGATACCCCTGTGGCCCCGGCGGAGCTCCCAGCGCCCGGCCCGCGCCTCCTCCTCCCCGAGCCGCCGCCCCACGGCCAGAGGGGCTCTGGGCGCCGCTGCCGCAGGGCTCCCGCTGCGGCCGGAGGGGTGGCAGCCGCTGCCCTGGCAACGCCCCCTCGCCGCCAGCCTCTCCCGCCAGAGCTGCCGGCCCGTGGCAGGCCTCTCCGCTCCCCGGGCCCTGCCCGGCCACAGGGGAACCTGGGGGAACCCCCGGGCACCGAGACCAGCGGCAGCTGATCTCGTCGAGTGGCTAGATCTTTATGCTTCTTTTGCTCCTGACTTTGGGATTTGGTCGTTTCAGTATTTATAAGGCTGCTAGTCATTTGGCGTCTTTGTTATTCATGTTCACAACTGAATGATCTGAAAATTTGGTATTGCCTTCCCTACTATTCTTTAATATCCACAGCTTCGGTTCTATATGTATTTGTCACATATTTAAAGAAATATAGAAACTAGTTATTCTTAATGGTCTCAGATGAAAGAAACATATGGATTTAGTTGCTCTAGACATTTTAAGGTCCATATTCACTACCAGGAGGGCTTTGCTCTTGTAGATAACCAGGCTTAGGTCTCCTTTCTCCAGTCCTGTTATTCCTGTAATGCACAGTTGTGTGCAAGGTAGTAAAGAATCACTGATCAGCTTATACACTAATGTCATCTAAAGCCCTATCTTCTTTAAGGGAAACCTTTGCTAGAAAACTTGTAATAAGAAAAAATAATTAAAATTTTTAAAACCACACACACACACAAAAAAAACAACCACCAAAAAAAACCAACAACGAAACAATTAACGAAACACAGGACTGAGTCATTGTGTTATGAAGTATAGACACATATAAATTCAACTCTTGTCACTGTGGTAGAACCTATATTTTTGTAAATAATCATTTGCAGCTTTCAGGAAAAATAATAAAAAAATGAAAATACCTTCCTTACAGGTTTTTCATTGTGTTATGTAATATGAATGCCAAGTTATAGCTCCTAAGTTAGAAACACTATGAATAAAGTCAGGCTGATCAATTTCATAATAAATCTATATCTACAAAATAAAATAAATAAATGATAAAACAAAACACAAAAACAAACCAAAGAAAACCACAAACCAATAAATAAGCAGAAGATAACAAAGGTAATCAGACTATGGGAGTACAACTAATCACTTTTTATTATTTTGATATTGTTGGGATTTATTAGTGTCACTAGTTAATAGTATCATCAAATTTTTCTTTAAAACTCTGTTTTTTGTTCAAAACTGTGTGAATGTGGATTACTTGTGTTTCTCTCATGGCATTTAGATGAAAAGAATTTCCCCAAGCCAGTAACAGTTAGAAAAGGAAGCCTTAAAGCACATTATTTTTTTCTTAGTTTTCCCAAAGAGATCCATATTTATTTTTTTACCTCATAAACATCTTGGCCTATCTTTACCTACAGAAAAAAATAAGCTTGCAGGTGACAACGACAATGACTGAAGTCTTCACTTTACAGCTGAAGTCTTCAGACGTGGTTTACGTATCATCTAAAAATCAATTACTTGGTCTCAATTCAAGCTACAATTAGAAATCATTTATTTTCTGGATATAAGGAAATAATTAATTTTGTTCCTAAATACTTGATTTGCAACCACCTGAAAAAGCAAAGAGAAAAAGAGCTTAAGCATGTACACAGAGGGACTGTGTTCTTATAGGTGGCATTAGCATCACTTGTCTATTAATTTACTATTGAGTAAAGTTGATAATATGTTCCATGTGAAAATTAGGATTAAGGTGCCTCATATCTGTATTTTTTCTGCTATCAGCATAATTTTTCTTTCTCTTATTTTGTATTATAAGTTGCTCTTTGTTAAACACAGAGATAAATTAGACACAAAGGAGTATGGTGCCACTTTAAATACTTCCATTTCCAAAGTTTGGGGATGCTGCAATTGATTCTTTTCTGTTTCTGCCTAGAACAAAGAGTATCCTGATGTTATTCATAGATCAACTTGGGTTTTGTAGATCATAAAGAATATTTCAATTTGTACTCTAGAAAAACATTTTCAGGAAACCTAATGAATACTTTCTAACACCAAAATGCACATCAGGGCACTAGGTACCTGACAGTAACGTTTTCAGGACTTCACTTTGTCACTTTTCACCTGATACATTCAAGCAAATTCCCATTATAAAGAGATTGTGATACTAGGAGAAACATTAAAACATTCCTAGGGTAGAAACTGCCAGATGTTAAATTGCACTTCACTTGTTAACATGACAGTAACAGGACTAATTAACACAGGAATAGAAGAATCGAATAATTGCAGTTGAAAGAGACCTGTAATGATCATCTAGTCCAACTTCCTGACCAATTCGCTGAATTGGTCAGCACTGAATACATTGGGATGATCACTTTTTTTTAACCTAGGAACACAGCTATAATTATTTCATACAGTTCTTGTTCCACAGAGCATAAAAACCTATAAAATGTAGCCTTACTTACCTATCTTTCATGATCAAAGGGCCTACAAGTTAAATAACCTGCAATGCATCCTTTTGTTTTTTTCTCCTTTTATTTTAAATGTGTAATTGAGGAGATTTACTATATAGGGCAAATCCCACTTGCCTATCATATGATCTTTAAAAGCATTAACATCTGTATGGGCATAGAAGTATCCAAGATCAAGAACTGCTATTACTCCTATTTCTTGGCTGAAAATGAAATCAGCATTAATGATTTTTAACTGTACCTATTAATAAATCCTTATTTAGTAGAGCTTCACTGTGAAGAGCAAATCAAGCAAAGAAGTACTCCTGTTTCACCAAATGTAGCATTTCTACTCACTTCCCAAGAAGTATTTTTAAATGTTTTTTCTCATATACCTGATTCTGTAAAGATTCATAGAAATATTCAGAAAATATGAAAATTAATTATATTACATCATTTAGGTTTTAAGTATATGAGATCAGGGCCAAAAAGTTGGTGAATATAAACGTAACTTTATCACTGAAGTGTATAAATGATTCAAAGGAACATAACTGTTTCTTGAAAACCAGGTATACAGCAGTTCAAGCAAAAAACAATCTGGAAATCAAGTGGACCGATAGAGCAAAAACATTTTTAGTAGAACCTAAAACTATGAAAGCATTAAAAACATTACTTATACTCTACAGCTTTACATACTTAAGACATCATTCTTGTTTCATAGAAATTAGTTAGGAAAAGACTACACTTTTTCTAGTATATTCTTTGTACCTGAATTAGATCTGTTATAAAACAGTTCTTTTGTTGAAAAACACATAGCCTTACTGTCTTCCTATTTCTGATATATTTATCTTTCTTTATACTGGATTAAAATAAGATCTAAATTAGGAGGAACCAGTGTATCACCAGGCAATCTTCCCTGAGTAAAGAGCAATGCAGTTATTCGCTGACAGAAGAACAAACCAGCCAGAATTCTGACTCAAAGCTGAGCCATGATTCTGTCTCTGCTACCACTTCTATTCATAGAGAGGGAAGCTGTATTGATTTTTCTGGTTTGTTCCCACACCCAGGCTCAAATTTATATTCAGAGGCATGCAAAGGAATTGGAAGGTGAAGGAAGGAAATAGAAATAAAGCTTTAATAAAATAGCAATTAAATATGATTCTCATACTGTTTTTTTTTTAATTAACAATAGCAGGCAAAACTTGACAGAAGTCTAAGAAACTACTTTAAAGTGCTTAAGAGCATTTTATTCTTTGTAGATCAGTTCTAAACCGTGAATTTAAAATGTTATGACTAGTTTTACATACATCTATATCCTACTGTATTCATCATGTAAATTGTTCTTTCAGAACCAGAAAGAAGGATGTTAAGTCTCATTCTCACTTAAACACTTTGCTTAAAAGAATCAACTTAAAGCTCATAGTATCAAAACTATCTAATGGTCTCTCCAAACAGTTCTTGGGACTGAAAGAGTGGAAGCACAATGTAGACAAGAGCATTCAGGTATCTCTAACAGTGACAGCCCTGAGGTACTCTGTGATAGTAGTTACTCAGGTATATAGATTAGCAAACAACATTTAAAAATCACATTAGAATTCCACTGGAAAAGGTGACCCTTCACTTACTAAAGCATTACATCTAATTTACAAAGAAGCCATAATAAGTTGGTTAGCTGAATCTCTGGCTGAAGTAGATCATAGCAGTGTCTTACCAATTAACCTTTCAATGCAGAAAACCCCAAATGGTTTCTAGTGATTTTGTTTCCAGCTGATTGAAACAGAAAGTGCTCTTGCTCATAGAGTAGAACTCAACAGCTTACCTCAATTCATTAAAAGAAAAATCTTCAAAGGAGATGGAAAAGAAAATTAAAATATATTTTCATATTTAAAATGTAATTTAATTTATATTATTTACTCTTATCTAATTAACTAAAGTAGAAGTTCCCACTAAAAATAGTGAGAGGGGATAATCAAACTGTTAGCAATACAAACTTCTGAATAAATGAAAGTTTTAATTGAAATGCTTCTTTTCAATTCACATCTTGTGTATGCTATAGATACAAGAACACATATGCATAGATAACAATATATTTTTTGATATCATCCATGTTTAATAACAAAGACAGAAAAAAAGTAAGAACACTGAATATACAGGGTAGCTTCCCAAAACAAAATGTGATCAAATTCAATGAGGCTTGCCTTAGCAAAGTTGTGTTTTCTGACACAAATACACTCCAATGTCAAAATTCCAGATGAGTTTAGCTGTGACTTACTCTCAATTCAGACAACAGTCTCAGACTTCTGGCTCTAATGACATTTTAATTTTTATTACCAAAATTACAAAACTAAACGTCTGCTAACAGGAGAAAACCAGATGTACAAAAAAGCAAACATGCAAGAAACAGGAATACCACTGTATTAAGCAAAAGGACAAAATAGAAAGCAGAGGAAGAGCTTCACATTCACCATAGTGGTATCATAAATGTTCTTCAGAGAATTATAGTGAAATTAAAAAGTGGTATGAGCTTATTTTCGTGTCAACCAAGAGCAATAGCAGATAGCTTCCCTTTGATACAGTGAAGTAAAGGCTCTGCTTCCCTTCAGACTACTGGAAGCTGATTATATTCTTCATATAAAAAGAGTCATCCCAAGATGAAGGAAGGAAACAATATTTTTAAACCATGATTTAGAAGATAATTTTTAAGCTCACAGAACTGATCACAGTATATTCTAAATTGCACACTGACATACAATCTTTTCTTCATAAAGTGTAACCGGGTCTCTGTCTGTTCACTGCAATTACAAAACCATTTCCTACTTCACACAAATTTACTTTACATTTAAAACATCTTGTGACTTGAGGGTGAGGAAAGGACTTGAAACAACTGTAGGATTTATTGCATGTAGTCCTGACTGCTGTTGTCTGTATTATCAGCAGAGCAGCTAGTCTGATTTAGGAGTGAAAAGGAAGAGATGAGGATACAACAGTGCTCACAGAAGGAGAATATCAGAGAAATAAATCTTTTTTTCCCCCTCAACTGAGTTTTAGCTGCAACTAAAATGTTATTTAAATTCCAAAAACAAAGTAAGGGAAAATGTCATATTCCTTTATGAAGAAATTAAAAGGCTTCTATAACAACTGGAATGCAATTTTGAGATAAGAGAACTAACTCTTCAATTAATAGCCTGAAAAATCACTTACTGCTGTACTATCATGAGCAGTTTAAACAGAATCTTGCTTCAGTTTTCTAACCTTCCAGATGTGAATAGCAGCATTTTTCTTTCCTAGCCTTTGATTCCCTTTCTTTGCCTCAGACAATTGCAAGGGCCTGCACAGAGTGATACTAAAGGACTACCCATGGAGCTTCAGCATAACACAATCAGAAATCCCTTACAAATGAAGAATGGGTATCTCTAGTGACAGATAAAATACTGTATTCAAGGCTTAAATATTTATTAAATCAAATCTTAACGTTTAATAAAATTGAAAAAGAATGTATTCCTTCGATCTGATATATTAAAACTTGTTTTGTTTGCTTAGGTTGTTAAGATAGGAGCACAAACACAAAAGATTTGTGACTAGAAAACAACACAGTACTGCTCTCAACTACTTCCCATTCAAGAAACAGCAATCCTGAAGTGGTGCAGTATTCCATCCATCAGGGACATCACATAATGACTAGAAATTGGAGAAGGTGATGGGAACCAGTGAACTTCTGGGTTCTGAGGTAAGCATGCCATCCCACCTGTACTGGGAAGCACTCTTGTCTTTTTTGAAAGGAATTAAGGTGAAAGCTGGACAATAATCCTCTAAGAAAACACAAATGTTTCACATGCTTCACTTGTTTTAATTAGAATTCACTTTCCCTTCTTTAAAGCGAAGGAGTTGCACTCTACACAGAAGATCTGAAAGATCTGGTTTTGGAATTCTGGAGTTTGCAAAAGTCTCTCCTTCAATAAACCTAGAATACCATCCTAAAGAAAACAGAATTTTAGGAAGAAAGATTTTTCCAGCAGACATTCTGATATTTCTCCAGCTGACCAAGAAAAGGAAAAGAAACTAAGACACTACCTCTTCTAGCCTCCCTTTTCTCTTTTCAGTTTGGGACAGTATGCATCAGAGTCTGCAGACATTTTGGAACAGAAAGGAAAATGAGAAGTAGTATTTAATTTTGAGGAGTCTCTTGAGTTCCATTTGGGTTAATTACCACAAGCAGCTGCTGGCCCAAGCAGCTGGGAGAGGCCACAGCTGGGATAAGCAAATGAAGTAGCCAAGGAGATGTTTGATATCATTCTGATATCATAGAATCATAAAGTTGGAAAAGACCTCCAAGATCATCAAGACCACCCTTCTACCTAACACTTCCATGGTTATTAGACCATGGTCTGAGACGTACCGCATCTACTGACCTCTTGACCACCTCCAGAGATGGTGACTCCACCACCTCCCTGAGCAATCCCTTCCAATGTTTAACTGCTCTGTCACTAAAGTAATTTCTCCTCGTATCTAATCTGAATTTCCCCTGGCACAGCTTGTGGCCATTTCCCCTTGTCCTGACACTAGTTACGAGGGAGAGGAGTCCAGCACCCACATCTCTACAATGTCCTTGCAGGTGGCTATAGAGAGCAATAAGGTCACCTCTCAGCCTTCTCTTGAGACTAAACAAACCCAATTCCCTCAGCCTCTCCCCAGAGGACATATTCTCCAATCCCATAACCAGTCTTGTTGCTCTTCTCTGTACCCTCTCCAGTACCTCCATGTCCTTCCTGTATCACGGTGCCCAAAACTTGCCCCCTTTAAGGGAGGGCTGGCCCAGACTGGGTGCACCAGCTTAAGTTTGTTTACCCTATGACCAGAAACAGGGATGGCATTTCTGAGGCACTGATAGTCTTGTGGTTTGTATCCCTTGCTTTATATGTTATTTCATTAGTACTACCATTACTGATGTTGTTTTCTCCTCTCTTTGTGATGCTTTGTTAAGCTGTCCTTAATTATAAATTAAACAAAACAGAACACACTAATTTACATACTTTTTTAATTTAAAAATAAAGCCTTATTCATATTTAAACTTAAGATAGTTTTGGTTTTACTCTTGGAGAAACTCTCCCTTGTTTAATTCCAGAAGAATCCAGACTGTGTCTGTGACCCATAGAATCTTCTGTGCATTCCTTTCTCCCAGATAAATTTTACCTCTTAGTCCTCTATCCTCCTATCCGTTGGCTTTATATTAATTTGTATTTGTCTATACACATCTTTATAGTGATCTGTTTATTTGGGCTGTCCATATCTCTTGTGCAAGGTACACAATTCAGCTTCAACAACACTCCTAAAGCAGCCCTAGCAGCTAATCCTGCCAGCTTTGTGCCCTCTGCAAACTTGCTGATGGTTCACTCTGCCCCATCATCCTGATCATTATGGAGATGCTAAGCAAGCTTGGACGGTGTTGATCACCCAGGGTACACTGCTAATTACTGTTCTCCAACCAGACTTTGTGTCACTGACTGCCATACTCTGGGCTCAGACATTCAGCCAGTTTTCAGAGCACCTCACTCTGTTCATCCATTCCATACTTAATATGATGTCTTAATATGATGTCCCTGGACAGATTCAATTCCATCTGGGCTTTGTTCCTGCTCTCAGCATCTCTGGGTGCTCAGACTTCTCTATATTCCTCCCAGTTACCTGTCCCTGCTTCCACATTCTGTGAGCTTCCCTTTTGTGCTTGAGTTTGCACAGGACATCCTTGTTCATCCATGCAGTGCTTCTGGTATTTTTGCCTGACTTGCTTGCAGGGATGGATGGACAATATAAAACTTCTTAAGTATTTATCAAATGGTTTTCTCAGCAGTGTAACCCACGGGAGACAAATTCACAAATCTATTCATACAAAGAGTGAATTTAAGCAAAACTTTTAGGAAATCACCCTAGGTAGGAGGTAGACTCTATGCTATTCTTACTGACAGAAAAAAACAGTGTAGCTGCTACACAGATGAGGGGAAGATAATTATCTGTGAAATGGTGGTGTAGTGTTGCCTCTTCCATCTGCCAAAAGCCTTTATTATGGAATTTCTAGGAGTCATTTATTTCTAAGAAACATTAAATGAGATCTATCTGTGAACTTGTAATCTTCAACTGGTGCTGTATCACCCTTCTACCCAAGCAGCTAAGAGTTTTCAGAGAGCACATGTAGGAGAAAACTTTTGCTCTTTATTAGTAATTCACTTTTGCTTGAGTGTCCAACTTACTGCTTTTCAGCCTGCAGGTAGGTAGTTCCATTCCCAATAAAGTAAGGCTCCATGTACATTCAAGAAGTACTTAAACTAATGCAACTGATTCAATGCTGCTGTCTGGGTCATTAGTGTGGTAGTAGGCAACTCCCAAATCACCCGTTTAAGAAACACGACTCAGTTGCTAAGGAAATTTTCAAAGCCCTGCACTAGCACTTGGGGAACATCAAAGAATAAATAACATGTTCTGTACCCAAACAGTTAGTGACACTTCTCAATTACTGTGCTGTTTTACATACATTTGAAAAAAGTGCAAGAACTGCACAATGTGAGGAAGTAGTAAAACAATCAAGCTTTCAGTACTCATGAAGTATTTTTCAGTACTCATTAAGCAATTGCAGCAATTACAGTTACCCAGATTCTTCTGTTGTGAGCCGATTATGTGACGCTTTCTGAGGGATACACAATATCACAGTGAAGTAATAAATTAACACCTCAGCTAGACCACAAGTCTATTTTGAGAAAGTCAAAATACACATACAAGAGGGGCACGATACAGCCAGTGACTGTCCTCTAGCAGAGATTATTTTTTCTCCCTTCTTGGTGACCATGTGAAATCACACGGCAAATATAATTCAAACAAACTTATCTTGTGTGAACACATCCACACTCTCCTATCAAGACAGACTGAGAGAACTGGGGTTGTTCACTCTGGAGAAGGCTCCAGGGAGACCTTAATGTGGCTTCCAGGATCTGAAGGGGACTACAAGAAAGCTGGGGAGGGACTTTTTAGTCTGTCGGGTAGTGACAGGACTGGAGGAAATGGATTAAAACTAGAGATGGATCGATTCAGATCAGACATGAGGAAGAATTTCTTCACAATGAGGGTGGTGAGACACCGGCACAGGGTGCCCAGAGAGGTGGGGGAAGTCCCATCCTTGGAAGTTTTCAAGGCCAGGCTGGATGGGGCTCTGAGCAACCTGCTCTAGTGGGAGGTGTCCCTGCCACGGCAGGGGGGTTGGAAGTGAAT
Organism: Ceyx cyanopectus; assembly: GCA_013401355.1. Classification (NCBI taxonomy): domain Eukaryota; kingdom Metazoa; phylum Chordata; class Aves; order Coraciiformes; family Alcedinidae; genus Ceyx; species Ceyx cyanopectus. The sequence goes on along the minus strand of VYZU01053867.1, from coordinate 3,165 downwards.
GATCTTTAAGGTCCCTTCCAACCCTGACAATTCTATTATTCTGTGTCTTGTACCATGTAGTCCCACACTTATACAGACAGTATCTTGATAATTTTGAATTAAACTGTTGAACTCTTAGCTTAAGAAGAAAACTAAGTTTATTCATTTAGGTAGGGAACATGGGTTTCACAGTCAATCCTACTAAAAAATGAAAATTGAAAGCATAAAAATTTCATCATCCGCAGCTGCTGTACTAGTCAGACTCTATCCCCCATTTTGAAAAGTGGTGGCTTAAAACAGGTAATTGAGTTAATATTCTTGTTAGTTAACTAACACATTCTTTTACTAGTTCCAAATACGTCTGCCATTGTTGACATCCCAAAATATGCTTTTGTATAGTCTCCATAAAATCTTTGTGCATCCTAGAACTTGGTTCAATCTTCTCCGAAATAAAAGCATACAAATTCCACTTAGAGCAATTCCAAATAATTCTGCAGAGATTATGACTGTAGAGAATAACACATTTGGTTTTCTCTTTTAATTAGCATTCCCACTTGTTCTAATAGACTGATGCCTTTCTCCTGTTGTGCTCCTGGAATACCACTAGCTGGTAGGAACAGAAATTAGATTAGGTATTGGGCACAACTTTCTTGCTGAAGTACTTCTTCATTTTCTGTGGAAGACTACAAAAATTATAGGCTGAGAGGTTGCTACTGTTTTGCTCTTTCATTTTTCATAATGTTGCAAGAATTCAGCAGGGAAAAATAGAACAATATGGAGCAATTTCCACCTGCAGGGGAAAGGAGATGCTTTTCATCTTAAGGACTGAAATGATAGCCAACAACATCTGAAAAAGAGTGAAATACTAGAAATAACCCTTTCCTCCCAAGAACCTGAAAGAGAACAAAAAGTAAAATTGTGAGTATGTTGAATATGTAAACAAAATATATGGAATCTCAGTAAAACATTTTTCACCTGCTAAAAAAGATGAAACACTGATTCATTTTGAGTTTTTCTAAGGATGTAGCTCTTTCAGAAGACATTACAGTACCTCCTGTTTGTGGGCTAATTCTGCCCTTCATATACTCAACACCATAAAGACTTGCCACAGTCAGTAGCAGTTGAGTTATCTCAAAGTTCTCATTGATACTGAAGCAACAGAAAAGTTCTGCACAAATCCAAACCAAAAATAAATTAAGAGTGATTTTATCAGGATCTTCTAATAATTCACTTCCTTGTTATTTCAGCTCCAACATTTTGTAGTGTGTTTATCTTAGTAAGGCACTTTTAAAATATAATCATATTAAGTATCTCAATTTACTCGTAACATTATTATCATTAGCACATTCAAAGGGTTTTGAAAATAGAACCTGATAAGGGTTCTGTTTACAAACACACTTTCAGACTCTATGAAACTTCAAAACTCTTAACAGATTGAGATTCAATTAATCTGCCAAAATTCAGACCTTTAAGATGTCTTCATCAGCTAGCCATTTAGACTCTCTTTAGGGTCAGTGAAGGGAAACAGACATCTGTGTAACTCATCCTCATCTAGATGTCTGGAACAGATCAGACATATAGCTTACTCTTTTTTCCCAGGAATTATAAAAACTACAATCAGCTCATCAGTAGAAGTTTTAGTAAAATATTCTGGTCCTCATGGTAGACATTTTTAACATGCAAAGCTCTAGCTCTGCCTCCCAGGCACTTCAGAACAATGTTACATGTACCGTTCTAATATTCCAGTTCCTCATAACAGATTAGAGGTTTCCAGAACTGAATAGGTGAGACGTATTCTCTCACGTGTGCTTTATTGCAGCAGAAATCAGTCATGGAAGGCAAACCCTACACAGACATACATACTCCACCAGTATCACATCCTTCTCCCTGACTCTAAATGACACAAATTCCTAGAGGTTTTAATGACTGGTGATCCCCCCCCTCTGATCAATCTCTTGCTACGATTATGTTCTGCTGTATACCTGTTATGCGATATTTGAAGTATGACAATGCAAAACATATCTCATTCTAAAACTCTTTCATGCATACTCCGAAAGTCTTCCAGAAGAAAAAGTAGCTTATAAATCTGTTATTTTAGCTAGCCATCTTTCTACAGCAAACCAATTCCACAGGCCTGTTTGCTTCAGAAATTACCTGGCATGCCCAATATAAATGCAGTTGGCTTACTGATACCTGCACATTATTGTTATCACGGAAAACAGTATGAGCAAGTTGTTCCACTAATAGAGAAAAAATGACTAAATTATTGTTCCTACAGATTTGTGTTTGTTACTATTTATATGGCAAAGACATCAGCTCTCCAGTATCCCTAGCACACCCCTCCTAAACAAAAGACTGCACATGGTGTGCCTGCAGCTGCAAGGACAGCTAGAACAAATAACTGGCTGATTAGCAGCTACAGACAGCATGTCTGCTTCTTAAGGCCTGTCCTCGTAATGTTGCTGTCCCATTCAACTGCTTAACCAATTTTCACACAAATGATGTGTATACATAGCCACCTTTGAGACTTTGCTCCTTACTTTCACCTTCACTAGAAACCAGCGAGCTAATGCCTAAATTGTGAAGGACGGGCTGCCAGACTGAAGCAGTCTCATGAAACCATACTGAAAAAGGAAAAAGGGGCCAAGAACAACCTAGGCATGTCCTGAAAATACAAACGAAGGACCTGTTTTATGCAAAAGTGGTCCAAAAGTTGTCAAATAGGACAATAGAGGGTGAGGGACTAGAATAGCTCTGCAGATCCCCATACAGTGTTGATGGACTGTGCATCAGAACAAGCTACAGAACTGCTCTTCACACTGTGCCTGCCATATGGGTAGGCTTTCTGCTGAAAGAAGCTGTATGAGGTGTCAATGTAATTTTAGCACTTGAAAAGTGAATAGAAATTCAAAGCTTATGATTGCATCAATTTGACCATATGGTCAGAACCATAGAATACATAGGGAGTAAATGTAATAGTTTAAAATATTTTTTAGACTGAAAGATAAACTAATCACCAATCACTTAAACTTTAATCAGTCAGTATTATTTTTATTAGATGGCACAGGCATAATACAATGAATCAATACAATGTCCTTAATAACAGAAAAAAACCTAAAAGAGCAAGTACATATGTGTCTCTCAAACTTTAATAAATCACAAAGTTTTAAAATAAAAATTTAAATC